>PVIR01042226.1:0-12334 GCA_004026965.1 Petromus typicus | reverse complement strand
AATAAGGTGCTCATCAAGCAGTATGGTGGTAATGTTTGTAGTGAGATTATTTGTCGTTGTACTCCAATCCAGTGGCTTCCCGGACACGATCTGCAGTCTATGTGTCAGGGAAACCCAGAAAAGGACCAAAGCTTCTTTGGGTGGTTTGTGAACCAGAGCTCCATTGAATCTGACAAGATTGTCAAGATAATCAACGAGGAACTATGGCCCAATCCCGTGAAGTACTACCTTATGAGTCAAGGAGGGAAAAGAAAGAGCAGGCCAGGGCCAGCAAAGCAGCCAGTGGAAAGCCCTGAGCCTGAGGTAAAACCACCCAAATAATTCTGTGCAAGTCTTCCTATTGCCATCCATAGGACCTGCTCCTGCCTCTGTATTTGTGCTTGGCTATGTTCTCATCATCTTGACCTCCACGTACTGTAGTCCATTTGGATTTTAGCTACAAGGATACTTACGGTCATGTTCTTTTGCCTTTTCTGGGCCTTCTTGTTTTTTGAGGGGTTTTTTTGCAATAATGTCACATATGATCTTACTCTGCTGTTTCTATGTTAAGTACTTGCACTTCAGATATGTGCTGATATGTACGTTGCTGGGACCCTGTTCTTGGCTCTAGCCTTTCTAATTTGTCTTTAATGTGACCGTTAGCAAGTGATACTTCAGGAGGATCAAAGCATCCTCACACTCTGCTACTTCATGACTAGTGACTTGCTGAGCTTCAAGTTCATGTTGGCCATGCATATTACTAACAGAAAGCTTTACTGTTACCACTTCAAAATGAAGCCAGTGAATGCAGTTAGCCGGAATCTAGTGTAATGTGTGTCAGGAAGCCAAAGTGTCACCTACCTTATCTCTGGCTTTGAGCACTAGAATAACATTTGACTGCTGTACATCAATGGGTGTCATGCCATATATTCTCTGCCGTCATGTGTGTCTGCTGATGAACCTTAACTGTCTGGTTGTACCTGGTGATTGTTCAGACCTCTAAGTTTCATGTAAGTTGCCATCAGCTCTGGTTGGCTTCCAGGTCAAACAGGGACCTCAGAACTGCCTGTGGAATCCAACACCCTGCCAGTGCATGAGATTTACACTTGCCTTCAGACTTAAGGACCGCTACTGGCGGAGACTGATGAGCAGGTTGGTTTGTGTGGACACCGGCTCATGGTCTTCATGCTGTGATTCCAGGTGCAGGTGGTACCTGGGCCCCTCCTTTGTCAACTAAAAACCTTTGTCAACTTCTCTTATTTCCTCTTTAATATATGACCAAGGTGCCCTAGTGGAGGTGCTGTGAAGGAGGTGTTTCTCCTCTGTGGACTGCTGTCTACTTAAGTGTATCTTACATTTCCACAGTACTTCTTGATTTCTAGCCTTCTCTCTTATACTGTCTTCCATGCCCCTCTTTCTACTTCCTTTCTGTCCACACTACTTTTCTTTTATATATATTTTTAAATTTTTAAAAATAGTTCCCAAGCTTGGTCAGAGAAGACAAAGGGTTTTCGAGCCAGGAATACAACTGGGGACCTCTGTGCACACACACGTAATAGGTAAAATAAAGTCAAGGAATCCAAAAACCTAGTGAGTGTGTGATCCAGCTGTGGTCCTCACACCTTGTGTTCACTCTACAGTTCTGATATTGAAAACCTAAGGCAACTGTGCTGTATACTAATGTCTACTGTTTTGTTTTGTTTTGGGTTTTTTTGATGTCACTAGCAATGAAGGTAATTCAGGCCTATGCACTAAATTTACCTCCCTACCCCTTTAAAAACAAAAGTTAATGGTTCTGTGGAGGTTTGGTTTGGCTGGGTTTTGTTTTGTTTTTTGTTTTGTTTTGTTTTGTTTTTGATGAAAGTGTCTCTCAGAGTTGCTAAGTTGCCAAGGTTGAACTCAAACTTGCAGTCCTCCTGCCTCAGCCTTCCACATAGCTTGGATTACAAACTGTTATTGTTCTGAATTCTGTACATATGTGTTTCTCCAGATCTAGGAGCCTTTTGCTCATTCTCTAGTAATTTCAGCCACCTGGATCATCAGTGCTAGCTTTCCAACTCTCACAGTACTTTGTTCTGTTGGTACCTTCAGATGCCTGCTCTCCACTGTTTTCTAAGGTGAGTTTAGGGCATGGGAATCTGTTCTAAACCACAGGTTATTTCCAGTAGCTAGACAAAGCCGAGCCTAGGTTCTCCCTACCCAGACTTGTCCTCTTTCCCCCTTTCCTTTGGCAGAAAGAAGGTTTAGATCTATGGCTACACTCTCTCAGCTTCCCTTACCTTAAAGTAGACCTAATTTTAAGTTTTGTGAGGGAGTCTGACTGAAATTGGAGAAAGAGGCATGATGCTAGTGTGGGATGGTCCTGAGAAAACTAGTGGGAATGGCTTGAGAAAGTTCAGGGAGAACAAGCTTATCTCAGTGCTATAAAGAGGACAAAAAGACACTTTCTAGGAACAGAAGGGGAATTAAGTGTGTTGTTGATAAGTAGGATACCTAGATGAGAGTGAATCTAGAATTTTGATCAATCATCAATAGTAGATTTTTTGTGTCATACAAACAAACCAAAAACAGAATAATGTTATTTTGGATGCTTCCTCTTTTGTTCTAGATGTGACCTTGTGCATATGAAAGCATACTGCTACATTGTTGTATATTTTGTCTCTAATATCTTAATCACTTTCTCCACTTTTTTTTTTTTTTTTTTTTTTTTTTTTTTTTTTTTTTTTTTTTTTTTTTTTTTTTTTTTTTTTTGAGACAGGGTCTCGCTTTTTGTAGTTCAGGCTGGCCCTGAGCTCAGCCTCCAGCTCACATCACAGCAATCCTCCTGCCTCTGCCTCCCGAGTGCTGGGATTACAGGCGTGAGCCACCACACCCGGCACTGTGGTATGTGGTACTGGTTGCTGCTGGCGTGAGTCTCCACACCCAGTATGGTATGTGGTTACCGGGGAATCGAACCTGGGCCCCTTGCGCTTGCAAGACAGGCGCCAGAACCACTGAGCTAACTCCCCGGCCCACTTTCCCCACTTTTGTCTAAAATGTACACGTCTACTTTTTTTTTTTTTTAAGAATTTGTTTTGCTTTTTATTATGGACATTTTCAGAAGCACCAGAGTGCCCAGTGTTCCCATCACCTAGCTACAGTCACCAGTTATGATGAACCTAGTTTCATGTGTAGTTGTTTCTTCTACCTGTGTTGTTTACTGAAAGTTCATGGTGCCTGTAAACTAGGCTGCTTTAAGAGATCAGAACTCTGGTGGTGAAAGTTGTGGAGTGCACTAGCATCACCACAAGTGTGCTTTTTGCTTCCTGTCTTAATGAAGTCCCAGAAGTAAGTCTTCAGAATTAGTGAGGAGATTCACAGATAAAGGGGATGTTCTCTCTCCTCCACATCCTTGAAAGACTATTCTGTTCCAGATTTTTTTTTTTTGAAACAGGGTCTTGCTTTTTAGTTGAGGTTGGCCCTGAACTTATCATGTAACCCAAGACAAAAGACTATTCTAATTTTTTTTTTTTTTTGAAACAGGGTTTTATTTTTCAGTTGAGGTTGGCCCTGAATTCATTGTGTATACCAAAAAGAAAGACTGTTCTAATTTTTTTTTTTTTAAGCAAGGTCTTGCTTTGCAGTCAAGGTTGATCCTGAACTCATTATGTAGCCCAGGCTAGCCTCAGACTTACAGCAACACTCCTGCCTCAGCCTCATGAATGCTGAGATTACAGGTGTGTGCCACGCCTGGCCAAAACTACTTTAAAGACTAATATAAGATACTTGAGAACTTTTACTGTAAAATAAGTTTTTGTTTTTGTTTTATTGGGGGGTTTTTTTTGTTGTTGTTTTTTTTTGTGTGTGTGTGTGTGTGTAATATGGCAGCTCGCATCACTGCTAGGATTGTTATCAGCCTGTCATAATCTCATAATGTACCTCTGGCCTTGGAACTAGATTTTGGAAATTATTATGTTCTGTGAAAATAACCTCCCAAAAGTAATCACTAAATAGTTGTTGTGCCTGATAATTTTAATTTGACATCGTGGCAATAATACAATTATTTCTGTGTTCCTAAATACTTGTAAGTTTGTATGCATGTTGAAAAATAAAACATTTCTCTGTTACTAAAAAAAAGGAGTTTTAGATTATAGTTCCTCAAATATTTTCCACTTTCATACACAAAAAATAAAAAGAAAAGAAAAATTCCCATCTGATTTACATGCCAGTCTCTCTTTGAATGAACTCTCTCCTTGTAGAAGGCCCCACTTGAGGTATGGCAGACTGTGTGTGTGTGTGTGTGTGTGTGTGTGTGTGTGTGTGTGTGTGTGTGTGTTATTTGTGATGAGCTTATGTGTAATACTTTTCTTTCTCTTAGCTTTAGGACCCTTGCTAAAGTTTGAGAAAACAGAAAACTACACTTGATGTTCTGTTTCACAAGGATTTCAAGAGCCTGTTTCTATGCTTTCCATGGTTTCATTTTCTGCAGAATTTCACAAACTCAGTCACCAGTATGACAGTGCTGAAGGAGAAGCAGGTTGGGAGGTCTTTTATGCCATCAGAAGAAAGCATAAAAGGAGTCTAACGCTGGCTCTTCTACTTTCGCCATGCAGGGATGCAGTATCTCCCCAGCAATGGGTGCAGCATTCAGGACTCAATCTTGGAATCAGTTCCTGGGCCATCATGGGACAGTGAGCCTATCAGGGTCTTGACCTACGGCCTCTCAGGCTTTGAAATATAATAAATCAATTTGTGATCTCTATTGATGACCTGGCCCTAAGAATTCTACAGCAGCAAACACGGGCTAGACTAGTAATAGCTCAACATACTATACTTGGAAATTACAAGTTTTATATTATCCAGAATATATATGGGTAGAAACAAGACCAGCAGAAAAATTTAAAAAGTCCAGTAGGTGCCAGAGTTGCTAAGAGGGAAACCAGAAGAACATAGTGTGCAGCAAAACCAGGTAAGCATAGTATCTCAAGGGGAGGAAGAACCTAGTGTCTCTTTTTTCTTTCTTTTTTGTGGCTCCAGAGATTAAACTCAGGACCTTGCTTTTACAAGACAAGTGGCAAGGCCACTGAGTTAGATCAAAGCCTAGTGTCGAGCTAAAGACTAGAGAAGTTCATCAATTGCAATAGCAAGGAGAGAAAGCAGAGCATGGGGATGTACGTTTGCAATCCCATCACTCAGGAAGCTGAAGCAGGAAGATCTTTAAATTTGAAGCCATCCTGGGCTTGAGTTCAAGATCATCCTGAACTAGTAGGACCTGTCTGGAGATCCTCTCTTAAAAATCAAACTGACAAAAGCAAAGACAAAGCTAAACTAAAAAGCAAAAATAGTAGTCCTTTTAATTTATTTAAGTGTTCTTGATTTTAGAACATTCTTAAACATTACCCAGCTTTGAGAGCAAAATATCCACTGAGAGTACCTGTTGCAAGTCTTTGATATAAAACTACCTTAGTCATATAGCCTTATTTCTAAAGCATATAAAACAAACACAGGCACAATATGTTTGCCTGGGCAAAAATTTTGTTTGTTTGCTGTTTAAACTTGCACTCTTTTCTCAAGATATTTTAAACACAAGCATAAGAATAAAATACTGTAGGTACCATGTCACCATGAAACCTCAGTGGAGCTGTGCAGGCCTCACCTGCAGAGTTTTAACCTGAGCATAATGTAGTGACTCACCAAACCCTGAGACATGCTACACTAGGATTTGTGCCAGTTTCAAGGGACAGTCTTTCAAAGGAAAAGCTGTTGACTGTTTTATCTTTGTCAAATTTCCAAATTTGATAAGGTTGCTGACATTTGATAGGTGCTCGATAATGTGCTCTGAATGAGCAAATGGTTTATGTTTAATGCCCATACCTTCTCTAAAGGCTGCAGAAATCATTGTGATTCAAAGCACACAGTTTCAGACTTAAGAAGATTGAAAATTTCTTAATGTGGCACAAGCTTAAGTTCAGCACTTTATTTATACAGCATTTTTTTCTACTTTTCATTGCTGGAAACTTTAACATTGGTCTGTCACACGTGCAAAGTGTTGCTCTAATTGGCCTTTAAGAGCACTCTTTTTCCCCTCACATCCTAAAGACATTATATGGATACACCTCTCCAAGCCTCTTCTGTGCCCCTACATTTAAAATAGCTTGGTGTGTGTTCTTCATGGGGATTTATACAGTGGGTTTACAAGATGAAAGAAATCACTGAGTACGTGATTCCATGTTTTTCTGAGCCTTGGAAAGAATTTTCCTTAGTCAGTGGGACCAAATCCAGTCTGATAATAAAGAAACAGGATCCCTCTGGAGAATAGCCTTATAAAAGATGAGATCTTTTCTGCCCTTCTCTATGGCCATGCCATGAACTTCTCTCGGGTATGCTGTATCTGGTCCATAGAATCCCACATGAAGATGTCTTGTCAAAGCACCATCCTCAGGGAGGGCAAGCTCCTTTTGCCATCCTTCCTCCTCAGCTTTGAGTATTAGGCCCCCTATGAAGAGCAAAGAATTGGGGTAGAGTGTGAAATAAGTCTCAGCATTTCTGCCTCTCAATTCAGAACAATTCTAACTGAATAGTAGCCCACAGCCTCTGTTAGGACATGGTATGGACATTGTCTTAAGTAATTGTTCTAATTATCACTACATTGCATCTAAATTATTGCTATATTGAATTTTTACTAAAGAAGTGACATGATACTGTATATGTAAGTTCCCATAGCTCTTAAAGATCAAAGAAATTAAAAAGACTTTTATAATTAGAAGACTATCTTCTATAAAACACAAGGAGGAACTCATGTTGATCATATATCTCAGGATTTTAACAAAATTTCTGCATAGCATAATTACCTCATGAATATAAATACCATACCTTCATATTTTTCCTGAATATTCAATTTCATGTCAAGAAGAGAGTTCATCAGAAATGAAATACACCACTCAAAAAAGTCTCTGAAGTGTTTCTTTGAACTTAGAAAATTGCTTGTTTCTTTGCTTTTTATTGATGTTTGTTACAACTGCATGTTGAAATATCCATGGGGTCACTACCAGTATGGAATGCCTGAACTAACAAGTGTCATTTTTAATATTCACTTGAAAGTGAGGCATATCATCAGGCTGTCACAGATGAGGAAATGGAACTCACAGAGATGAAATAACTGTAATGCTCACTGAGTTCAACAGTAAAGTTGGGATTTAAACCCAAGTGTGATTGGTTTCCAGTTTGTCATATAAACACAATATAAGTGGGTGAATGTTCTGTTAAGAAACTAATACTTCTCAGATAGACTTAATCCATTCTGCCTAGACATTGTTAGATGGCCATCCACACAAATATACGTATTTTTCACTTTATTGTTATATTGGCTGAATATAAATATTCGTTTTCAGCTCACTCATGCAGTTCTTGTGACTATCATGGAGATACCGCATTTTCAAAATTAAAGGGAAGCCAACTTAAAAATGGATGCAAGGGTAGAAAGGGAAAACACTGCGTGCTAACACCTACATCTCACCTCACATGCCACATCAGTTTTAAATGTGTTAGAGCAGATTAGCTTTAAAAGGTTTAGTCATTAGAGATTATTCCATTGCCTGTAATATGGTCAATTGAAACTAGCTACAATATTTTAATAGAAGTTTTCTTTTCATTAAAATTCTGTTAAGACTGGATTTGGTCTCCAACTCATAAAGATAATCATAAAATACTTTAGGGACCTATTTAAGAAAATGAGAACAATGGAGGCAAGTTGCAGAATTTTATTCTTGACTGAGGAAGAAGGCAGTATTTCTGCTTTATATAGAAAATTAAGTGCCTACATGTGATATCAGCATGAAACTAAGACTACATACTGTAAAAGTTCGCATCTCGAGAGGAATTTGCGTTCCAGGCTCCCTAAACATAAAATCTCACAGGTTGTCTCAGGCGTACAACAGAGAAAATAAGCATGGTCTGAAGAACTAGAAAAAAGGGGACAAAATGATGTGGTCTGTCAATCAGATTTCTAATAACAGCATACACTTTTGCACACAGAGAACCTCAGTGAACTTAGAAGCATACCTCTTTGGTTACAGAGCTCTTTCCACTGGGTCAGTAACAAGTGACAAAACTATGTACCTGCCGGCTTCTAAATGAGATGAATTAGTGCATTAAAAAAATTAAGCAGCACGTGCACAACCCTTGCATCTGTTTTTTTCCCTAACAAAATATTTTTCTTTCAAGATTATTAAGTACTGATATATGTACAGGTGCAGAATATCTTTCTTTAAATTATTAGGACATAGAATTTTAAGACTGAACTCATCCAAAAGAGGAGTCTAAACAGAAATAAAAGTGTAACTTCTTTGTGCTTCATTCTTACACCTATAAAATGTGGTTTAGAACATTTCACCAAAGGGTGCAGTATAAAGTTCTCTATCTAGCTGGTAAATGAAATTTTAATTTTTTCTGCTCTAGTATTAGCACATTAAGAGAAATGTTTCTGCAGAGAAATAGTGGATGAGTAGTGTCATTGCCTCCCTCCCTGGGAGTGAAGAATATGTGATAGTGTTGACTTGGATATCCGGAGTATCCAGTTTCTGTGATGGAGTACAGGTACCAAATAATGTTAGCAGGAGGCCCAACTCTGTCTAGGATTAGACTTGAGTGTCCCACAAAGCTCCCAGAGGACTTTAATAGGACAGTAATCTACGAGCTGTATTTGTGAGAAAAAGGCTCCATTTAGGTAAAAATATGAAATTTTTTGATAGTATAAAACTCAACAAGTATGCTCCACTATATAGCTTACAGAAGTTTAAGAAATGGCTTTTGGCCAGTGATTTAGCTCAGTGGTTCTGGCGCCTGCTTTGCATGTGCAAGGGCCCTGGTTCAATCCCTGGTTCCCAGTAGCCACATAAAACAATGCCAGGCAGAGACTCATGCCTACCAGCAATCAGAACCCATACCACAGTGCCAAGCATGATGGCTCACACCTGTAACCCCAGCACTTGGGAGGCAGAGGCAGGATGACTGCTGTGAGTTTAGGCTGAGCTCATGGCCGACCTGAAATATGAAAAAAAGTGAGACCCTATCTCAAAAAAAAAAAAGGAAAAGAAAAGAAAAAGAAACTATCATTTATTTTAAGAACATCCCCTTCTCCATTCCTATATAAGATGCTAGGAAGGAAGGATATGAAGTAGAGGAGACACAGCCTGGTTACTGAGGCCTCATTTCACAAATTCTAAACAAGCAATAATGGGGAGAAATCTGTCACATCTCAGGTTTAGGGCTCATATGCCAAAGGGAAAAAGCATCAGGATACCTTTATATGAATGTAGCAAAGGTCAATGTGAAGAGTAGTCACACTTGGTGAAAAGTAGATTGAATCTAATGGAGAAATTAAGTACAATAGAAAATACAGAGAAAATGGCCTTGAGGATCAGTGCTATTCATGTCTGTAGGGGAGTTGTGTTGCTCTCCCTTTCTAGGTCTTTGTAGGACTCTACTGTACTGACTGGCAAAGACCAAATACAGCGTCCATTCATTTTAGCTGAGGACCTAGAAAGATGTGACTCGTGGCAGGATGTAGGCCTGACATACCTTGTATCATATGATACCTCACCCCCGCTGCAAGATAACGTGGTCAGGTAAATATGCCTTGAAAAATAGTGCTAGCACTGTCCTCTGCTTAATTCATCTGCTAGGAGGGAGGCAGTGCAGTATTCGTTACTGTTTCTGGCTATAGAGACTCAACTAGTTTTGTTATTTTTTTAATTTTTAAAGCTGCAAAGTAAATATAATAGTCATTTATAGTCTTATTTTTAAAAAATATGGTACATTAATTTTTAAGAGCTGCCAAAAGAAAACACCACACCACACATGTCTGGGTTAAACAGCAGTTTTTCTCAGAGTTCTAATCATGGAAGCACATAATCTATGTTCCAATACGATTTAGTTAGTGCCTTTCAGGTCTGCAAGGAAAGAAACCATTGCGAGCCTGTGTGCCTGGCCCAGGCATGGCTGCTTTCTTCCTGTCTCTTCATAAGTCAAGGGGGTATCCGGGATTGAACTCGAGTCCTTGCGCTTGCAAGGCAGACACGGTACCACTTTAGCTAAATCTTCTGCCCTGGAATTCCTTTTCCTTGTGTGGGTACTAATTAAATAAGGTTATTCTATTTTTAAAAGGCAAGTAGGCTAGTCAGTTATTTCAACTGAATCACTAGTCTAAAGCCAGATCTCAATTATAGTCACTTTCTGAAAATTGGAGACTTGAGACTATAACAGAAGCAAATGAATGGCTGAATGAATGAGTGAAGATAGGCATGTTGCATGAGTGTCCAAGAATACAGGTGGAAACTGGAATTCTGGAAAAGTCACTACAGTAACAGGTGATGTGTGTGGTCCTGATATTCTGGCACAGTTTGAAAGTCACAAGAAAATGAATGTATTCATTTTCTTCCACAAAAGTAGCTTTGTTTGGTCATTCAATATTTAAACTAATTTCAGAAGTAATAATAGAAATTTCATGACAATGATTTATTGAATAAAATTGTATAGTACTCCAGAAAAGAATGCATTTTGCAGCTCCTAGACAATGAGACAACAATATCTGTTGCTTTTTGCATGTACCCTAGAATTTTAGGAAAAAATAAGCCCTCAGTTCTACATAAACAATCATTTTTAAAGTATTGGCAGCAAAGCCTTTATTCATCATATATCAGGTTATAACTTTGTTTTTCTTCCTCTTTCCAAGAGAATTATTTTCTATCTGCCCTCCTCTCATTCAGTAAGACATATCTTTACCAAACTTGGGTAGTTCTAATTATATTGTCCTCTGAATACTGTGAGTATAAAATTCACATAGTATTTAAGTCTATTTAGCAAAACATTAGCACTATTAAGTGCACAAAATAAATAAGGTACACCTCTTAAATGGTGAATGGTTTCTCTTAGATGAGAAATCTAACATATAAAGATTAAAGCAAAAGATGGGAAGAAGTAAGAAAACATCTTTTTAAAGTGGGAAACAGATCAAGAATTAAGAGAAGATAAAGGGGAGACGGGGATGAAAAAGAACTGAGCTGAGTAACATGCATGTTCCAACTCCACACGGAACGTAATCATGACGTACTGCAAACCTGTGCAAATGAAGTAAAAACTGGATGAAAGAACACCCGAAGCAGAGGATGTTGCACAGATTAGTACTCAGGGCATGATGGTCTTTATGAATCCCTGAATATCATTCTGGGCTTAATGCTTTGCTTTGATGCAGTTTTCTTATTTCTAAGTAGAAAATTGAAGGTCACTCTTCAGAGCTGCCTCAGACTCCTAGTTTCAGAAGGACAGATTCCTCCTAAGGGGCCGGGGCATTGCCCTTGAGCACAGAAGATCTCCAAGGATAATGTCAGAATGGTACTGTACACAGCAGCCACCACTGTTCCTTTGATGAGCCTGCGGCTCATGGTTGTTGTACCTATCCAGGGGGATGATTAGTAAATGGATGAACTTGATAGATAGAAGGATAGAACTTTGGCCTATGGATTCCAATTGAGTCTTCTGGAAAAACTCTCTCCTTCCTCCCCTCACACAGATCACCAGCAGCTTCCCAGGCCTTGGGGATTCACAGCTGATCTCCCCTCAGCCCTTACTCAGCTACCAACACACACCTCACTTTCTCTGCTTGTGCCCCTGACCTACCTCCTGCTGAGAGCCAATTTCATCATCACCAGAGTGGGGTGAAGAGCACCTCCGAAAGAGGCAAGAATGAGGGTTATCTGAGGATAATAGACGCAAAATGTTTAAACCATACCTGACACATGAGTGTACAAATTTTGTAACTATTTCTATTGTTATTAATAATACACTCCAGGAAGGAATTTATATGACTATCTCTGCCTCTTCCCCCTTAGCCCCTTCCAAGCCAAACCTTATATGAATGGCATTTACCTGGACTACATCCTGTTTGCCCCAAACCAGGGACTATTTGGCATCTCTTTATTTTGTTCTTAGCTTCCTGTGGCATTTGACCTGAGCCATTTCCTTGGCATTCATAGCCTTGAATTCATCCCTGGGTGCCTCTGGCAGCCACATACAGTTGTACAGATTGTAAGCTGCGTCGTCGAGGACACATATCTAAAGGAAAAGGACACGTTCTAAAAATAGGGAGCAGATGTATATTTATTGCAGTGACTTTCCAGCAGATGGCAGTAACATGTTCTGCTCTAATAAAACTGGGACGTTATGACTTTCTGACAGATGGAGAAAAGTGTGTGGTGGAAGACTATCTTCTTCCAGTTTACAAAAAGACATCGTGTGGCCTGGTGACAGAGAAGCTTCTGATTTTCCTTTGCCTGCTTCTTAAACGCCTCGAGGTTCTTTCCCGCACTTACTCTTCATA
>PVIR01042225.1:0-12351 GCA_004026965.1 Petromus typicus | reverse complement strand
TGTGGGTCTCCACACCCAGTATTGTTATGTGGTTACCGGGGAATCGAACCCGGGTCCTTGCGCTTGCGAGACAGGCGCCGGAACCACTGAGCTAACTCCCCGGCCCTGGCTAATTCTTTTTAAAGGTGCTAGGGATGGAAAATGGTAGCTCAGTGAGAAGTCTTGGGTTCAATGCCCAATGCTGGAGAACAAGACCATAATAGCTGGCACATGCCCCAAATCCCAACACACAGAAGTCCAGAGAATCACTGCCTGTTTGAGGCCAACCTGGGCTAGATACTAAGTTCAAACCAGCCTGAACTCTAAAGGGAGACCTTGCCTCAAACACAAAAGCAAAGCAAAGCAAGAAAATCCACGTGACAAATTACAAACTGAGAATGATTCCTGAAACATATTTTTGTTTGCTTGTGTTTCTTGCAGCATTCTGTATTGAACCTAGGACTTCACATGCGCTAAGGACAATGTTCTACTACTGAGCTACAACCCTGGCAGTTTTTATCATGTTACTTTGAGATAGGGTTTTGCTAAATTCTCAGATGGTTGAACTTTTAACCCTCCTGCCTCAGCCTCTCAAGTGGCTGGAATTACAGATATGAACCACAAGGCCCCGGCTTCTGCAACATGTTTCAGGGTTAGTGTCAAGAATATATAGAGAACTCTCATGAATCAGAAGAAAAAGGGAGAAAACAAACAATACCATCAAAGAAGTAAAATGCCCTATAAATATATGAAAAGATGTTCGACTTCATTAGCTACAGTTGCATATGTATGTTGCATATGTATGTATGCATATGTTATACATTCCTAAATTGGCAGTATTTTGAATAGTGACATAATAGCACTGGTGGAGGTGATGAGCAACACGGGAACTCTTACCTTCAGGAAGGAGGCTGACTCAGTGCAACTGTTACGGTAAGTAAAGGCACAGGGAAAGAAGGGAAAGAAAAAATGTGGTGGTTAAAAAAAAAAGGAAATAAAACTTACGTATAGAGGGCCGGGGCTGTGGAGGGCAGGGAAATGGGAAAAAATGAGAATTAAGTCGTGTCATGTGCTGGTATAAATTCTCAATGTCGAATGTGATCATCGTGTGTACATAAAATGTCTCCCTTTAGAGTTCAGGCTGGTTTGAACTTACTATCTAGCCCAGGCTGGCCTCAAACAGGCAGTGATTCTCTGGACTTCTGTGTGTTGGGATTTGGGGCACGTGCCAGCTACTATGGTCTTGTTCTCCAGCATTGGGCATTGAACCCAACACTTCTCACTGAGCTACCATTTTCCATCCCTAGCACCTTTAAAAATAAAATCTATTTGAAAAATTCAGAGATCCAAAACAAAAAACCAAACAATTTTTTAAATAAATTAAAATAAAAAGTGCTGAAAATCTAGTAGTAAGGGAGAGATGTAGGCAAGAAGCAGTGGGATCCAAGTGAAACCATACACGCCAGAACTTTTTAAGCCTTGATCCATCACTATTCATCCCATCCACTTCCCAAATAACACTCTCTCTTTTGTGGGTGATGGTTGGTTTGTTTTTTGTTATTTGAGACAGGCTCTTCCATGTAGTCCAGGCTGGTCTTGACCTCCCTATACATCCCAGGATGACCTTGAACTCACGGGGATTCCCCTGTCTCAGCATCCCGAGTGCTGAGACTATAGACCTGCGCCACCGTAACTGGCAGATAACTGCCCACCTGAAATTCTTTGGCCTCCCCCCTCCAGGATGGCAAAGTGACAGCTCACCCCTAGAATGCCGTACTCCTCCAAGTTACCCAGCTTTGTGCGTGCCCGCTCTGCCTGACTGAATTAAAGGAAGACTGACATAAGTGAGACGGCCACAAAGTAGCTTTCAATGAAAGGGAAAATGGTTACTTGCGCAAGCAATTACAGTTTTCAAACCTAAAATTATAAAATAAAGGTACAGGTGTTGCTGGCTAGCATGGGTCCTTGCTGTGGTAGAAATGGAAATTAAAACGAAAGCACAGATTACAGAAAAATCTTTAAAGACAAAGTTAGAGGCAAGATAGGAAAAGCTCTAGCTCAGGTAGCTGGAGGAGGAATACTCTGATTTCCAAGGATTAGCTGTGGGGTAGAGTCAGGTTGATCTTTATCTCAGTCCTGGTGCCAGTCTGGAATCTTCATAGCTGAGAGATGATTTCCTTCCCAGGAAAAGGTTGTCTCTGTGGTGGTCTTTGTCACATGGGGCTTGGCATTTCCTGGAGTCCAGGCAACCAGGGGTTTTGGACAATGGTGCCAGGTTTCTGGGTGTGGCTGGTTCCCTTGCAAACCTCTTATCTTGTTGTCCTCAGTCTTGACAGCGGAAGCAAGCCTGTAAATTTAAGGCTAATCAACCTCGTCTGCCCACTCCTAGACAGATTTCCTAAATGATAAACATACCTCTCTCTATGCAAAGCTGGGAAGAGATTTGACCTAAGATTTAAGATTAACAAAGGATACAAACTAAAGGCCAAGCGTTGCTCTGCTTCTAGTCTCTGACCTCGGGCATCCGTAAGCCCAAGTGAAGACACGCAAAAGCAACTGTCAGTCCCGGATATTCCAGAAGAACATCTAAACTGTGCTCTGAATCCTAACAAGCCCCTTCCCCATCCCCACAGCGGCCCCCAGCTAGAACATGCCTGTGTCTCAGACCACCCCACGACAAGCCAACTAAGTCAAGAACAGGGATTTCAGGCAAAGAAGGCGACTTCATTTGAAAAGCGTGCCCCAGATGCTGGTCACAAAACCCTTCTCATGGGAGCTCAGGGACTCAGAGCTTTATAGAAGGAAGATGAGGCACCTTGAGCTAACGGGCAGGAAGACCGCCATCATCCGGGGCAGCATCTCCTTCTCCGGCAGGAACTTGCTGTGAAGCTCAACCTGCGGTAGCTGCTTCCTGTGTTTTCTTTTCAGCCTCACTACTTTTCTGCAGATTCATTCCCTTGCTTCATGTTTGTGGATGACACGGTATATGCTCCTAACCATAAAACCAAACACTGAGGAGATTACAAAGGTCACAGGTCACCTGGGATCCTGGGTTCTGCCAAGATTTAATAAGGGTATCTTTGAGTGTTTGGTGGGGCTTCTCTAGGAAAAAGAGTAGAGGACATCAGAGGACGGTTCCAAGGATACTTGTGCAGTATGCACATACACACACAAATTTTTAAAAACTGAAAAGGATAATCCTAGCACTTTGGAAAGGAGGGCTTGTCACACGACTACTGTATTTATATTTACATTTATTTATGTTTAGTGCTAGGGATGGGACCCAGGGCCCTGCACCTGCACCTGCCGAGCACGCACTCAGCCACTGAGCTACACCACCAGCCTCTAAATCAATATAATTTGGAGAAAGGGAGACGGTCTCATTGTGCACAGGCTGGCCTCAAACTCACAGGGATCCTCCTGCCTCAGCCTCCCGAGTGCTGGGATTACAGGTGTGCAGAACCATATCCTGCTATACAGCTATTTAAGAAAGCAAAACGATATTTGGATACGGTTGAATTTTTATTGGAGGCCTATTGATCCTCTGATCTGCCTAGAAAAGGGGGCTGTGAGGGCTAAAGAAAGACAATAGAGACTTGCATAATGTCATAATATATGGGGAGCTGGGAAGCCTCAGAGGGGTAAAAGCCAAGGCACTCCCAAGCTAGCGCTATTTATCAGGTGTACACCATAATCAGGGGAGTCTCCTCTGTTGATGCGGATCTTAGGTGAGAGCGCCAAATCCTAACCACTAGACCACCAGGGAGCAGCAGTGAGGATCTTAGAGGGGATCTTATCTTGCTGAGGACCTGGAGGTGAGCAAAGCCTTCTTAGAATAGTAGGCAGGAGCCAATGGCAGACTAATAAGGAATTTGTCTTTCATTCACGTGAAACCTTTTTCTTTCTTTATTATTGCTCAGTGGACCACGATGTCTTCAGTTGATGTACTGGTGCCCTTGAAAGTCACAGCATCATGGAAACTTTGAGGACTCAACTTGTGACCAGAGGCAAAACTATGTTTCCATGTGTCCTGGCCAGCTTGTGGGCAAGAAGACAGTGGGCCTTGACAGTCCTAATCATCATGTAATTATGCATTGATTTCCCCCCCAAAATTATGAGAATGGCTGTCAACAAATTTTTACACATCTGTGAACTCTGCATGCCTTTGATAGAACAGTGTTCCTTACAGTATATTCCCCAGATTATTTCTCAATGCATGGACTGATTTTGTCTTTGCTTTAGTTTCAAATCTGTTTGGAAGAATAATAATTTTGTAAACTATTTATAATAAAAGTGAATTACTGTAAAAAAAAAGAAAGAAAGAAATGATCCAGTTGAGAACTCAGAAATTAATCCACAGACATACATCCAACTGATTTTCAGCAAATGCACCAACGCACAAATTAAAGAAAGGACCGTCTCTTTGGTAATTATGCTGGGAACAGCGCCTAGCCATGCATATGAAGACGAACGAAGCTAGGGCCCAATCTCTTGCGCTATACAAAGATCAACTCAAGGGTGGATCATAGACTTGAATATAAGACCTGAAACCCTGAGACTGCTGGGAAAAACACAAAGAACACTTTGAAATATTGGTGAAGATATTTTGGATACAACTCCCAAAAGCACGGGTATTAAAAGTGAAAATAGACAAATAGGATGATATCAAACTATAAAGCTTCTTTCTGCATAAAAGAAAAATGAGCAAAAACGAGCCATTGCAAGGCTTCAGTGGAGGTGAAAGCTATCTGTCAGGCTGCCTTGAGACATGGCAAAAGAGCACTGGGAAGTGGAATGAGTTTTTATGGGAAACTGAGGGTCGGGAGAGTATTGTGGTGGATCGTGGACACAGGAAAGGAAGCCATTTTGGATCTGGCACAGTTTAGGGGCACTTTTGTAAGGCGGGGACTCTAACACTGCTACACAGGAGGGGAAATGATCAGTAGTATGAGAAAACAACCTGCAGAATAAGTTTACAGTCTATTTATCACTATGAATTTATAATCTATTCATCATAAAAGTTTATTCCAAAGGGCATACACTATAACATCCACAGTGCAAATAACTCAACTGTATCAAAACAAATGACCCAACTGAAAAATGGGCAAAGGTACATAGCTGAGCAGCAGGATACTCATGCCATATGCACACATACCAAAAAAAAAAAAAAAAAAAAATTAAACTGAAAAAGGTAATCCCAGCACTTTGGAAAGCCAAGTCAGTACAGGAATATTCCAAGTTCAAGTTCATTTAGCAACTTGGTGAGAACTTGTCTCAACATTTATTAAAGAGCTTGGAATGTAGCTTAGTGCAAAAGCCCTAGTTTTAATCTTCAGTACTCAATCAGTCATCAATCAATCTAATTAAAAAATACAATTATCATAGAATGCATCAATCCCACTGTTGGGTATTTATTCCAGAGAAATAAAATCATTATACCAACAAGATATCTATGATATAGAGGGAAGATATGTTATTTCTTTATTTTTTTAGGTTTTTTGAGACAGGGTCTCACTTTGTAGTTCAGGCTGGCCCTGAGCTCAGCCTCCAACTCACATCACAGCAATCCTCCTGCCTCTGCCTCCCGAGTGCTGGGATTACAGGCGTGAGCCACCACGCCCGGCGCTGTGGTATGTAGTACTGGTTGCTGCTGGGTGTGAGTGTTCACACCCAGTACTGTTATGTGGTTACCGGGGAATCGAACCCAGGCCCTTGCACTTGCAAGACAGGTGCTGGAACCACTGAGCTAAATCCCTGGCCCTCAGTGACTGGGTCTTGATCGTCCTCCCTGTTGGCTCCTTCGCTGTCCTCCACACCGGCCCTTTGAGGGCCAACCCTGTCTAAATGCCTGCAAGATATCTAACTCACCTCCTACGATGCCTACATTCCTGTGTTTATTGTAGCAGTATTCACAGTAGCCAAAACATAGAACCAAACAAGGTGTCCATCAACATGAATGGACAAAAGAGTGAAGTAGACACACACAATGGACTCAGAGTCAACCATCCAAACAGTGAATCCTGTCATTTGTGGCAAAGGGAATGAACTAGATCATTATGTTAAGTGGAGTAAGCGAGACATAGAAAGGTAATATTGTATTTTCTCATTCATTTGTGAAATCTGAAAAACTTCTCATTAAAGAAGACAGCAGAGTAGCAGTCACTAAAGGTTAGGAAGGGAAGAGGCACAAGCCAAAACAGAAATAGAAGAGAACCAGACAACACATGAGCCCTGGTATCTTGCTGTTCTAATCTCAACAAACATTGTTACTGATCTACACCAAGAAACACATATAGAATGTTTCTGGCAAATTGTGTTGCAATAATGAAAAGCAAGATGTGACTCCGGTGTGGAGAGACCACAGGCTGGAGATAATCTTCTGTGGTAAATGGTCACGAGAATCCTAATTGCATTAGCTGGTGCCCTCACTGGCTACGGTCCCTCCCAAATGTCACAGAAATAGAGAATTGATTTAATCTAACCTGAGTAGTAGATGTTAATAGCCTCTGCTTTTTTTAGCTGTTTGTTTTACCCTGTTTTGTTCTTCTGACTGCTTTGTTGTGTTAATATTAAATCAGTTCTCCTCTGGCTCTTGCTCCCTGCCTTGACTCCCCAGTTGTAACACACCCTCCGTTTTCTCTCAGGTCTGTTAGAATCACCACCTCCCCCCAAAAGTAACTATCAGTAACCATGGAAACTACCTAAGCCTTGATAAAGTCCCACTAGCTGACTTGCAGATAGGTCAGTAGAGCCTCTGCTTGTAAATCAACTGTTATCCCTCCCCATTTTCTATAAAATTGTTGGACAAACTGAAACAGGCCGGCAGTCAATTTGAACAGGACTCGTTTTCCCTCTTGGCTGACCCTCACTAGCAAATAAAGTTCCTTTCTTTATCCAATAAATTCTTTTCTTTACCCAATTTCCAAGTCTCTCAAGTACTTTCGACTTCCCTTTGCCACAACAAGATCATATAATAGATGGTTTCAGAGTGGTGAAAACAAGTAAACTACAGCTCTACACAACAGCACACAAAAACCTTAAGCACAGGTTGGGGTTGGGCTCAAGTAGTACTGTACCTACCTTGGAAGCCCAAGGGCCTGAGTTCAATCCCCAATACCTCAAAAAAAAAGAAAGAAAAGGAAAACCTCAAGGACATAATTGTGAGAGGAAAAAGAACAAAAATAAGGATCAGGTAATACTAAAAGGATATCATTTAAAAATTAAAAATAAAAAACTTCAAAGAGATTTATATAAATTTTTCCTGTTTGAAGTGTATGATTCAATGGTTACTGGAGAGCTATGAAACTATCACCAACTTCCACCACTCTCTAGTTTTAGTAATTCTGTCACTCCCCAAGTAAATCTCATGCCTATTGGAAGTCATACTCCAGGCCCACCCACCCAAGCAATCCCTTATCTGTTTCCTGTATTTATATATTTTACCTCCAGACATTTCACATAAATGTAATCACATGCTATGTGTGTTGTGGATGTTTTTGTTGTCAGCAGTACTACAGGGATTAAATCCAGGGCCTTTGCACTGAGTTACATCCTCAGCCCATTTTTATTTTCTATTTTGAGACAGAGTCTCAATAAGATACTATGTTGGCCAGACTGAACTTGAATTTTGATCCTCCTGCCTCAGCCTCCCTCAGTGATGGATTACAGGCCTGCAACGCCAGACCCAGTTTATTTACTCTTTTGTGTCTGGCTTATCTCACTTAATATCATTCTTTTGTTTTTGTTTTGCTTTGGTTTTTTTTGAGATGAGATGAGGGGGTTTTTTGTTTTGTTTTGTTTTGTTTTGTTTAGAGACAAGGTCTCACTTTGTAGTTCAGGCTGGCCCTGAGTTCAGCCTCAGACTCACAGCAATCCTCCTGCCTCTGCCTTTCAAGTGCTGGGATTACAGGTGTGAGCCACCGCACGGGCACTGTGGTATGTGGTACTGATTGCTGATGAGCATGAGTCTCCATGCCCAGTATCATATATGGTTACCGGGGATCGAACCCGGGCCCTTGTTCTTGCAAGGCAGGTGCCGGAACCAGAGCTAAATCCCCAGCCCTGAGATAAAGTTCTTTGAGATGTTATCCAGGTTGACCTCAAACTCACAGTCCTGCCTCAGCCTCCCCAGTAGCTGGGATTACAGGGTTCACTGAAGCATCTGGTGACATCATGTTTTTGAGGTTCATCACGTAGAGGGACAAAAGGAAAGGAGGAATGACTGAGGATAGATTACAGATTCACAAAGTATACTTACCCATTAGTACAACAGAAACCTTTTTCCAGAGAGTGTATTTTGAGGGGTAATAAGTATTTTTAGGGAAAAGAAGGGTCTTAGAACGCAGATATTATTATTGTGGTGGTGCTGCTGGGTAAGTCCTTGGCCGCTGAGCTACATCCCCCTCCCACAGGAGCTTACGAGGGAACCCAGAAACAGAATCCAAGTCTGTTCTGGTTGCCTCCCTCAGCGTGTTTTGCTGAGGTAGATAATGACACTTGGGGTAACAAGAGAAGGTAGTTTGGGTTGTCCTTGCAACTGGGGCCAGAGGAGCTTTGCCAGTCAGTTTAAGGGCAGCTTGTCAGGCTTTCTGAGCCCAAATACACACTGTAGGATGTATCATAATGTCCTGCTTTTTTATTACCAAATCATGTTCCACTGTGTGGATATGCTGTTTGTTTTTCCATTTATCAGTTGATGTGCATCTGGGCTGTTTCTCCTTTTCTACTACTTTGACACCTGCCTTTATGCAAGTCTTTGGGTTTTTTTTTTTCTTTTTTTTAATGTTAATGATACATTTTAGGTCTACATCATGATCACATTTATCACTGAGAACTTGTATTTCTTTTGCAGGATATCTAACTCAGAACCTTTGGCTTGTGAGTCAAAAGGCGCTGCACCACTGAGCTCAATCCCCAGCCCTGTATGCAAGTCTTTTTTTATTGACATGAGATTTCATTTCTCTAGGTTCATACTTAAACAGTTTTATAAAGTTCTCAAACAAGTGAAATTCAAGTGTGATGTTTAGAGGAACAAAGTATTACTGAAACTGCCCTTAAAAGATAAGAGAAATAATACAGCCTTTGGAGCAGTCACGGAGTGCACCGAGTGTGGGAGATAGGAGAAAGAAGGCCTAACCGGACACAGGATGGTGTTGGGTAGCAGGTTTACGGGTCTTCACTTTCGATTACGCTTCATATCTTATATATTCCTTAGTGCTCTCTCTCCGTCTCTGTCTCTCTCTCTTTCTCTGTCTCTCTGTCTCTCCCTCTCCCTCTCTCTTTCTCCCTCTCTCTCTGTCTTTCTCCCTCTTTGTCCCTCTCTGTCTGTCTCTGTCTCTGCCTCTCTCTCTCTCTTTCTCTCCCTCTGTCTCTTTCTCTCCCTCTCTCTGTCTCCTCTCCCTCTGTGTTGGAGATCGAACACAGGGCCTTCGCACCGAGCTACATACCCGGCGCTTATTCTATTTTTATTCTGAGCCTGCGTCTCGCTAATTGCTGCGTCACCCAGGCTGGGCTCTGCAGAGAGCTGGGGTTGCAGGCCTGCGCCCCGCGCCCGGCTCCAGGAAGACGTCCCACGAAGAAGCTGTCTTCCCGGCTCTCAGGCCCGCCACGCGCCCGGGCGCAGACGAGGAGGCAGCCTGGGGAGGGCGCTGCGTCCCGCCGCCTGGGCGCCCCGAGCCCGGCCGCCGCTGCAGTCGGCCCCCCGTACTCGTCCCGCCGCAGCGCAGCGCAGCCGGGCCCGGCCGGCGGGTCCTCCGAGAACAACCCGCTGCCGGCCGCCGAGGCCCCGCAGTCGGAGCCGCCGCGGGAAACGGAGGACGTGGGCGAGCTGCAGCCCTGCAAGCCGGGACTCCAGGCTCCCGCGGCCCCGGGCCCGGCCTTCAGCCGTGGTCTCCGCCTCCAGGGCCCGGGGAAGGGGAGGTCGGTGGGCTCGAGGCCCGGGAGCGGGGCCGGTGGGAAGCTGAGTCCGCGGCGCGCTGGGGACAGGGACTCTGTGCCACCACAGAGTCGGATTTCCATTTTTACTTACTTGTAACCAACACAAATTTTAAAACGGAAGCAGTGTAAACTAGAACACACACTGTTTGGGTAGGTCTACACTCAAAATTTACTCTTGAAAATTTAGTGTCTGAATTGAGACATGTCAAACACACACCAGATTTTTGGACAGTAGCACAACAAAAAAGGTAAAATATTAATAATTTTGATGTTGATTATATACTATTTTAGATATGTTGAGTTATATATATTTAAGTGAATTTTAGCTGTTTCCTTTTACTTTTGTAACTATTCGAGAATGGAAATTATGTGGTTCTTGTCATATATATATTTTTTTAATTATTTTTTTTTCCTGGTTCTCGGGGTCAAATGGAGAGCCGCACACGTGCTATGCAAGTGCACTACCTCCGTACAGCACCCCAACCTCTCTGTACCTTTCTGTGGGACGGGTGCTTCACACCGAGCAGAAAAGTCTCCCAGGACTGGCCTATGGCTAGAGGAATTGCTCTCACCTGAGTCCCCAGGCGTCCTGGTCATTCCCACTTTCTGACTGACCTAGGCTTCCTGCCCGGATCCCTGTCCCCTAACCCTCTCTGACCCTCAGAAGCTAAACCCCCTCTTCCTCCGGACCAAGCTCTAGCTGGTCTCCACCAGGGGCAGGAGCCATCTTCCACCTTAGCAGCTACTATTCATGCAAGCCTTCATTGCTTAGCCTCAAGGAGCCAATTCTAATTTCAATTTGTATGTTAAAAGCAATAGCAATCTTATCCTTCTTAGCCAACTCTGCGTGTAAAGAAAATCAGCAGATGATTTTGACGATATTTATTTTGTAGGGCACTTTATACCTAACAAAGGAACTAACTCTCTTGTCCTTCCCTAAGCCTGAGAGAGAGGACAGGTAGAAGTTTGACAGCCATTGTGCGCGTGTGGAAACTGAGTGTATTTTGTTCAGGCTGTGATTTTTCGGACTCCTAATCTAGTTTTCTTGCCCCTGTGCTTGTGTTTGATGCCCACATAAGAACGTGGATGGCAGTTAATGCTGAGCAGAGGTAGGAAGGAGAGATTAGCCTTGTTAGGGTAAGGTGGGCTGGGCTGCTTCCTGGCAGGGTCAAGGCCTGAGCTGGGCCTTCAGGGATAGGTAGGTTTGGGCTAAGCAAGAGGAATCCTGGGCATTCAGCACCTTCTGAAAATCAGTAATCAGGAGATCTTTTTATAACATGAAAATACAATGATGGAATTTAACATTTCAGCTTTTCCTTTTTTTCTGTGCTGGGGATAAAGCTAGGGCCTGGCGCATTCTAGGCAAGTTTTCTACCACTAAGATCCATACCCAGCCTTATACATTTCTAAAAGTAACGACTTCATCAAGATATCATTCATATACAGTAATATCCTGCTTTTTGGTTGTTGGATACTTTGGATATTTTTGAAACAAGATCTTATTATGTAGTTCAGGCTGGCCTTGAACTCTGTGTACACCAGACTGGCCTTGACCTGATGGTGATCCTCCTGCCTCAGCCTCCCAAGTGTTGTGATTACAGGGATGTATCACCACAAAATCCTTCCTTTTAAGGTATAAAATTTAGTGGGGTTTAGTATATTAACTATGCCAGTCGCAGAACATTTTCATCACTCCTTGAGGAAACCCCACAGCCAATAGCAATCACCCCTTCTTCTGCCCCACCCCCAAGCCCCCGGCAACTGCTAATCCGCTCTCCTTCTCTGTGGATTTGCTTACTCTGCACATCTTTCATATAAATGGATTCAAACAATATGTGGCCTTTTGTGACTGTTTTTTTCCATTTAGCATAACTTTTTTTAAAAAAGAGAGGAAAGGTTTGTTTTGGCTGAGTTTGTAGAGGTTTTAGTTCGCAGTCCAGTGGCTTTAAAGCAGGCTGGGAAAGTGTGGTGAAGGCAGTATCAGCTCTTCAAGGTTCACCCAAGTGGTAGCGTGGGTAAGGACTTCATTCCTTTTCAGGCCTAAAGAAATATTCCATTATATGAATTAGCACATTTTGTTTATCCTCTCATCAGATGATGAACATTTGGGATGGTTTCCAATATTTGGTTATTATGCATAATGGTGCTATGAACATTCCAGAATAGGTTTTTGTGTTGATGTGTTTCAATTTCATGTATATGTAATTACAGGAATTGTATATGTTAATTATAGTGTATGGAGTCACGGAGTAATTCTTTGTTTAACATTTTGAAGAACAGTTCATCTGTTTCCCAAAGTGGCTGGACTATTTAATTCACTTTTTAAGTAGGTTTTTAATATTTTCATTAGTACATGTTTGCCGTACTTAAATGGTTACATCTGGAATTGGTAAGTATACGTGGTACATCTTGATTATTTTTCTCAGTCCCCTCCAT
>PVIR01042224.1:0-12337 GCA_004026965.1 Petromus typicus | reverse complement strand
GCAGAGTTAGTGGGTTAAGTTCGGTAAGATAAAGAATATTCCAGAGATGTGCTGAAGAACAATTCAGAAATTCTTAACACTGCTGAGGAGTACACTTCAAAAGTGGTTTTGGGGCCAAGGTTGTGGCTCGCTGGTACTGCAAGTGCAACATCCTGTGTTCGGTCCTCAGAGTTAAAAGAAGGAAAACGAGAAGTGCCTTCAATTGTACTTTTTATGTGTGTATTCACTGGCACAATTCCAATACAAAGGCTTGGGAAGATAGCAGAGGTCTTTAGTGGCTGGTCCCAATGAGGTGGGAGGATTATCCCCTAGAAATCAGCCTGACCACCTGAGGCGTGGGTAGGCACAGGACGAGCCCCTTACCTTCTGGACAAACTAGGATAGTGAACTTCTTGGAAAGACTTTTCCAGTTCCTGGAGCTGCCACTCCTTGAACTTGTACTGGATTCGAGGCCATCTAGGCCTGGGCTGTGGAGCTTCTGGGAGCAAAGGGGCTAGCTCATGCCTGGCTTCCTGTCCGCTATCTTCCGTCGATATTCCTGTTACCTCCTTCCTTGGCGGCAACCTCTTGGTTCTTACACTTCTGCTTCAGGGCACCCTCCTGCCCCTCGGGAAACATGAACCTTGCTGCTCCTTCCCCACAGGGACCACCTTCTGTGCCTGGGCCCCCAAGCCCAGGATGAACATTCCTTTCCATTTTGCACAGCATCAATTTATGGTAGTTGGGGTGATAGCTGAGGGGGGCATATGACTTCCCACCCCTCCTCTACATGTGGGCACACACGGCCTAAGGTTGGATGGCCCTATTGATCCCTTTCTTTTTTTATTTTTTTAATTTTTATTGGTACATTGCATAAACGCATCATGATTGCACTCCATAATGGGGATTTGTACCAGTATAAGACACAACTTAATTCTCATTTTTCCCGTAGCCCTACCCACCCTACCACCCCCCATATACATAAAATTTGTTTCCTTACTTTTTTGTTACAATCTCATCATTTTTCCCTCTTCACCCTATTTTACATTGAGCATTTTCTATTTCACAATACATAACATACAATTCTAGGACTTATTTACATCTTTATTTTCTCACACCAGAGAAAAGATGCGATATGTACCTATCTGTGCCCTATTTATTTCACTTATGAGGATATCCTCAAGGTATGTCCATTTAAGTAGAAATGATTCAAACTTACCATTTTTTATGGCAGAGTAATACTCCATCCTGTAGAAGAACCACAGCTTTTTTATCCAGTCTCCAGTTGATGGACACTTGGGTTGTTTCCAAGATGTAGCAATCACAAATTGGGCTGCTATAAACATGGGTGCACATATGTCACTGTGATATGAGTCTTTTAATTCTTGTGTGTATATACCTAGCAGGGTAATGGCCCGGTCAAATGGGACCTCCAATCCTAACTTTCTGAGGAATCTCCAAACTGATCTCCACAGGGGTTGTACGAATCTACAGTCCCACCAACAGTGGAGAAGGGTTCCTTCTTCTCCGCAGCCTTGCCAACATTTGCTGTTCGCTGAATCTGAAATGGCAGCCATTCTATGTGGAGTGAGATGAAATCTCAGTGCTATTTTCATCTGCATCTCTCGAATGACTAATGATGTTGAGCATTTCTTCAAATGCTTCTTAGCTACTCTTACTTTTTCCTCTGAAAAACATCTGTTCATTTCAGATGCCCATTTTTGAATTGGATCTTTAAATTTGAGTGGGCTGATTTTTTTGAGCTCTTTATATATTCTAGATGGTAGCCCTTTGTCTGAGGAACAGCTGGTAAAGATTTTTTCCCACATTGTTGGTTGCCTTTTTTGCACTGTTGGTGGTTTCCTTTGCTGTGCAGAAGCTTTTTAAAAGAATGAGGTCCCATTTGTTGATTTCTTCAGCCAATTCCTATGCTATAGAACTTTTGTTCATGAAGTCTTTCCCTAAGCCAGTGTCTTCGAGACTTTTACCTAACCTGTTTTGCAGAAGGTTTAGAGTGTCTGTTTTAATATTTAGGTCTCTTATCCACTTTGGTTTTAGCGTGGTACACAGTGAAAGAGTTAGATCTAGTTTTAGTCTTTTCAAGTTAAAGCCCAGTTTTTCCAGCACCATTTGTTAAAGAGGCTATCTTTCCTCCATTGAGCATTTTTAGCTCCTTTGCCAAAGATGAGGTGACTTAGTGTATCTGGAGTAGTTTCTGGATCTTCTAGTCTACTCCATTGATCCTTGGGTCTGTTACTTTGCCAGTACCATGCAGTTTTTATCACAGTGGCTTTATAGTATAGTTTCAGGTTCGGAGTTGTAATACCCCTCACCATGTCCCTGTTGCTTAGAATTGCTTTGGCTATTCTAGGTCTTTTGTGGTTCCAGATGAAAGTTTGGATTTTTTTTTCTCTAGATCTGTGAAATATGCTGTTGGGATTTGAATCGGGATTGCGTTGAATGTGTAGAGTAGTTTTGGGAGTATAGCCATTTTGACAATATTGGTTCTTCCTACCCAGGAGCAAGATATGTCTTTCCATTTTTTGATATCATCTTCTATCTCCTTTTTCAGAGTGCTATAGTTTTCAGAGTAGAGGTCTTTCACCTCCTTTGTTAGATTGATTCCTAGGTATTTTATTTTTGGGGATGCTATTGTGAAAGGGACTGACTCTCCAGTTTCTATCTCAGTGGGTCTACTGTTTGTGTATACGAAGGCTATTGATTTTTGAACGTTGACCTTGTAACCAGCTACGCGGCTAAAATTGGCGATTAGGTCCAGCAGTTTTTTTATTGAGTTTTTAGGATCCTCTAGATAGAGTATGATGTCGTCAGCAAATAATGACAATTTAACTTCTTCTTTTCCAATCTTTATTCCTTTTATTTCTTTCTCTTGCCTAATTGCTATGGCTAATATTTCCAGAACTATATTGAACAGAAGTGGTGAGAGAGGACACCCTTGTCTTGTTCCTGATCTTAGTGTGAAAGGTTTTAATTTTTGACCATTTAGTGTGATACTGGCTGAAGGTTTCTCGTAGATAGCTTTCATTAGTTTGAGATACAGACCATCTATTCCGATCTTCTGTAGAGTTTTGAACATAAATGGATGTTGTACTTTGTCAAACACTTTTTCTGCATCAATTGAGATGACATGATTTTTGCCCTTAAGCCTGTTAATATAGTGTATAACATTGATTGATTTACGTATGTTGAACCATCCTTGCATCCCTGGGATGAATCCAACTTGGTCAGGATGTATAATCTTTTTGATAATTCTCTGTATTCTGTTTGCCAGGATCTTATTGAGGATTTTTGCATCGATATTCATTAGAGATATTGGCCTGTAGTTCTCTTTTTTGGTTGGGTCTTTCTCTGCTTTGGGAATCAGGGTAATGGTTGCTTCCAGGAGTGAGTTTGGGGTACTGCTTCCCTTTCAATTTCATTGAAGAGTTTCAGAAGTAGAGGCACTAACTCTTCTTTAAAAGTTTTATAGAATTCAGCAGTAAAACCATCAGGTCCAGGGCTTTTCTTTGTTGGCAAGTTTTTAATTACACTTTCAATTTCACAGATTGCTATTGGGGCATTTAACATTTCTATATCATCTTTATTCAGCTTTGGGAGTTCATATGTGTCTAGAAATCTATCCATTTCTTCTACATTTTCCATTTTATTGAAGTATAAATTTTCAAAGTAGGTGTTGATTATCCTCTGGACTTCCTCTGGGTCGGTAGTAATTTCTCCATTCTCATTCCTAATAGCATAGATATGTGCCTTTTCAATCCTTTGTTTAATGAGGTTGGCTAACGGTCTATCAATTTTGTTTATCCTCTCAAAGAACCAACTTTTAGATTCATTAATTTTTTTTTTTTAGGTTTTTTTTTTTTTTTTTTTTGAGACAGGATCTAACTTTGTAGTTCAGGCTGGCCCTGAGCTCAGCCTCAAACTCACATCACAGCAATCCTCCTGCCTCTGCCTCCCAAGTGCTGGGATTACAGGCATGAGCCACCATACCCGGCACTGTGGTATGTGGATACTGGTTGCTGCTGGGCGTGAGTCTCCATACCCAGTGTGGTATGTGGTTACCTGGGATTGAACCCTGGTCCTTGCGGTTGCAAGACAGGCGCTGGAACCACTGAGCTAACTCCCCGGGCCTGGATTCATTGATTTTTTTGAACCGTTCTCTTGGTTTCTATTGCATTAATTTCTGCCCTGATTCTTATAATTTCTTGCCTAGTTCGAGCTTTGGGTTTGTTTTGCTCCTCTCTTTCTAGTCACTTGAGGTTCAGCATTAAACTGTTTATCTGAGCTTGCTCCACTTTCTGGATGTAGGCTTTCACTGCTATGAATTTTCCTCTTAAAACTGCTTTCATTGTGTCCCATAAATTTCTATATGTTGTACTGGGGTTATCATTTAGTTATAAGAACTGCTCAATTTCTTCTCTAATTTCTTCTATGACCCATTGGTTGGTCAGCAGAGTGTTGTACAGTTTCCATGTGTTTGTGAAGATCCTGGGCTTTCCTTTGCTATTCAGCTCCAATTTCAGGACACTATGGTCGGACAGTATACAAGGGATAACTTCAGACCCTTTATATTTGCTTAAAGCTGTT
The DNA here is from genome assembly GCA_004026965.1 of Petromus typicus. Taxonomy (NCBI): domain Eukaryota; kingdom Metazoa; phylum Chordata; class Mammalia; order Rodentia; family Petromuridae; genus Petromus; species Petromus typicus. The sequence goes on along the minus strand of PVIR01042224.1, from coordinate 7,753 downwards.
CTATGAACGAGCACATGGTCTATTTTGGAGAATGATCCATGAGCAGCTGAGAAGAATGTCAATTCTGACTTTGTGGGGTGAAATACTCTGTAGGCATCTATTAAGTCCATTTGCTGAAGAGTCTGGTTGAGCTCAAGGATTTCCTTAGTGACTTTTTGTCCAGTTCATCTGTCTCTTTGTGACAGTGGGGTATTGAGGTCCCCTACTATTCTTGTATTGGAGTTTATCTGATTTTTCAAGTCCGTTAATCTTTGTTTTATATAGTTGGGTGCATTAGAATTTGGAGCATAGATATTTACGATTGTGATTTCTTTCTCTTGGATTTTTCCCTGAACTAAAAGATAGTGTCCATCTTTATCTCCCTTTATCAGTTTTGGCTTGAAGTCTATTTTGTCTGCAAATAAAATTGCCACTCCTGCTTTCTTGCTGTTTCCTGTCGCATGGAGTATTGTTTTCCATCCCTTTACTTTTATTCCATGGGTTTCTTTCTGAATTAGGTGTGTTTCTAGTATGCAGCAGATTGTAGGATCTTGCTTTTTGATCCACTCTGCCAGTCTGTATCTCTTAATTGGTGCATTGAGTCCATTGATATTAATGGTTATGACTGATACAGGTAAATTTCGTGCTGCCATGTTTTCCTGTTCTTGGCTGTGTTATTCTACTTCTGTCCGTTCCCCATCAGTTTCATGTTTGGACCCATAGGTTGCCTCGGTTAGGTCTCATGGATTTGTAACTTTCCTTATTTTTCTCCAAGATATTCTTTAAAATGTTTTGGAGCACAGGCTTCATATTTGTGAAGTTTTCCAGGTGTTCGTTGTCATGAAAGTATTTTATTTCCCCATCAATTTTGAAGGATAGTTTTGCAGGATACATTAATCTGGGTTGGAAGTTGTTTTCCTTTAGGGCTTGGAAGACTTCACTCCAGGCTCTTCTTGCATTGAGTGTTTGAGTTGAGAAGTCCGCTGTGATCCTGACAGGCTTCCCTTGGAATGTAACTGTTTTTTTTTTCCTCTGGCTGCTTTCAGTATTTCATTCTTTTTTTGGATATCTGGGACTTTTATGATGATATGCCTAGGTGCAGATTTTTTCATGTCATGGGCATGTGGTGTTCTATATGCTTCATGTATTTGTATGTCCAATTCTTTACCTTTTTCTGTGGAGTTTTCTGCCATTATCTCTGTTGAATAGCTTTTTGATGTCTTTAGCATTGTCTCCTGCTTCCTCAGTGACTCCAATCAATCTTATGTTATTCTTCTTCGAATCATCTAGGAGCTGTTGGATTGACTTTTCATTATCGCTTGCTTTTTTCCATAGATTATGCCTTTCCAGTTCATTGGTTGAGATCCTGTCTTCTAGGTCTGAAATTCGGTCTTCTGCCAAATTCATTCTATTGTGCAAACTTTCATTTTCTTTCTCAGTTTCCTGGACTTCTGCTTGTAGGTGTTTAAAAGGTTCCATTGCTTTCGCTATCTTGGATTCTATCAACTCCATGATTTCCTCTTTAGCTTTATTAATCATCATGTTAACAGTGTCCAATATCTGCTTTCATCTCAGAGATCAGTTCTGATTTCCATTTTACTAGATCTGCTTTGGTTACCATTTCTGAGGGCCCTGGAGACTGGGCTTCAAACTTCTCTATTTCCCTTCCCTCTGTGTTACCTTGAGGTGAGGATCTTTGTATCTGAGACTTTGAGTGTTTCCTCATCTCTGACCTGCCCTGTTTTCTGGCGTTGTTTGTTGCAAGTCACTTTCCTCCTAATAGTTAGGAACCTTAAAATAGCAGTGTTTCCTGGGTTGTTCTTTGCAGTCTGTATTGGGACCTAAAGAAAAATCCCTAGTTCTGGCACACCATATGAGGCACTCAATCAATACAGTCAGAACACCTTCTCCTGTCTGCTTTAGAGGCAGGAAGGCTCTGGCTCCTGAACTGCTACAATGGCGCAGCCTGAGGTTCAAATGGGCCCACCTGCTCAGCAATACAGAGTCTCTGGGCTCACTTGTGCAGTTGGCCTGGAGGCCAGTAGGCTGTAGGCCCTGTGCAGCTGCAATGGTAGGGGCTGATGTTCAAACAGGCCCACCTACTCACCAATACAAGGTGACTGGATGTGCTTCTGCAGTTGCTGTGGAGAAAGTCAGACTCTGACCTGCTAACCTCAGTCCCTGGGTGCTCTTCCGGTGTGGGCCTGGAGGCCAGTAAGCTCCAACCCCAGCGCAGATTCGGTGATGCAAATTCAGTGGTGCATTCGCTGTTTCCCGAGCCCGCTGCTAAACTCAGTCCCTGGGTACTCTTCTGGCGTGGGCCTGGAGGCTAGTAAGCTCCAACCCTGGCGCAGATTTTGTGGTACAGTCGCCGTTTCCTGAGCCGCCCGCTGTTAACCTCAGTCCCTGGGTTCTCTTTTGGCATGGGCCCCATTCATCCCTTTGCCCATCTGTCCGAGGGCAATGCGAGGCCTCTGCCATCCTCCTGCTCGGCCTTCTCACCATGGACAGTTCCCTTCACAAGGTGCCAGTGTCTCTCCCATCCTTGCCTCTCCTGGCTACAGCACTTAGGAGAGAGCCCATCCCACACACTGAGGTGGAGAAAACCTTGCTATTAGAAAACAAGTTGCTTTAAGATTTATAATTTTTTTTCATCCTGGAGACTGAACCCGTGGCTTTTGCCCCAAGCAACATGCCAAGGCCTTTTACATTTTATGTTGCAATATCTGACACAGAGTTACCCAAAGTGTTCCATGTCAAGATTCCCAAAGTACTACAAGTCGAACATGAATTCCTAATGGAGCTCAGACCGGCCTTCAATGTGCCATCATCCTGCCTCGGCCTCACAAGCACTGAAATTACACATGTGTGACAATGCAAAATCATGTTCTCAGACATTTTGTTCTTAGTGTTACATTTTCTGACCCACAAAGGACAACACATAAGGAAAGATTTTTTTCTTTCAATTTTTTATTCCTTGAATTTTTGTATCCAGCATATATGAATTTGTGAAAAATATAGAAGTCGCAATCTTCAGCATGAATGAGTTCATTCACCTTTAAACAGAGTTCACAGAAAGCAAAAGTGCAGTGTTACCCAGCTCAGACCCTCCATCTTGAAAATATTCTCTCCTGACCAAACTACAAGTTCTAATGAGAAATTACTCCACTGGACCCAAATGGGGGGACCTCTGTCTGTGTGTCTCCACGGAGCCATATGTACAACACCCCTACTCCGAAGTACAATCATCCTGACCTAGGTCTTGCTCACTACCTGGTCGCTTGCTGTGCTTTCCCACGCTGTGAGGATGCCTGGTCACACTGTTCCAACTGGGGCAAGGATATGATTATTTTGAACTATCCAGAATCCCCCATTACCTGACAGGTGTCTTAATAGTGTGTGTCCCTGAACCTGACCTTGTTCTCAGCTGTGCACAATCACTTGTGCAGACTACACGCAGGTGAGCTCAGTCTCTGGCTCCCTGCCCAACCCCATCCATCTGATCCTCACATCACGTGGAACTGCTTTCCTGTGGCTGCACAGACCCTGGAAGCCCACCGAATCTGGGCCAAGGGGAGTCTGGGCTGCAGCTCTGTGCTGACCCCGGCCCAGACCTGCCTCTGTGCTTCCCTCCCCTTTTCCATTGTCCCTTCTGATGAAAGCAGAGACCACGCAGGAGTGGTCCAACAAGGGCTCAATAATTCCACCTCCACTGAGCACTCTTCTCTTGATGGGATGCCGTAGAGGAAAGTCTTCTGATCAGCTCTCACCAATGAAAATTTCTGTATATTTGTAGAATATTAGTGATTGAACCCAGGGCCCTGACGATGATCTGTATCTCTCATGATCTCATTTTTACTTTTAATTTCCACAGATCATAGGGCAAAGTCATTCAAGTCCCCAACTTGTCCTCAGAATTTCTGTCCTGTCTCAGTCTCCCTCAGAGCATGTGCCACCAGGTTAGTGAACACCGTTTTCACTTTAACAATTATGGGTGCTCTGAGCTGAGCAAAGTCAGGTTCCTCAAGAGACTCCTTGACCTCCCACCGATGACCCCAAGCACACACACTTGAATGTGTTTACCTCCCTTCTGACTCCTCACTGATTTGGGATTCGCTGATTCCAGAGAGACCTTATCTCTGGCTCCAGACAAACTTCCACTACAGGATGCACTTAATCTCTAATATTTCTGGCAAAGTCTCTGAAGCTGGGCTAAAGGCTCTTACTTCATTTGAAAGAGATCTCCTTTCAGGCAGATGGCCTCTTGCTGGCTCTCTGTTGGGAGGGTCTTTGTGATAGGAAATGCTTTCCTTGGTTTCTGTGAGGTCTTCTGTTGCATGCAATGCTGTACCTCTGGAAGGACCATCTCAGTTGACCAAACCCGCCTGGCAGGCCTCTCTTGGCCTTGCTCTGCTATCACTGTCTGCCTCCTACTTTAGAGCATGACTTTCCCGAGGGTACCTGGGAACTGCATTGGCCTCTCAGGCAAACTGAAGGTCCTTCACATTGACTTCACTGAGATCTCTCTCTTCTCTCCGGTTCTGCCCGTCCTTCCTCCTTGAGCCTTCCTCCTTCACGCCTGTCTTCCCTGGCCTTGTGTCCTTTCCTATGGGTGCGCAAGGCCCTCCCCTCTCCATCCCTTACTGTGTGCTAGGCGCTTGCCTACCCACTCAGCCCCTCTGCGGTGTACACTCACATTCTCTCTGGGCCTGTGACCACCCCGGGGCTCTGGTGAGAATGAGGGTCCCTGAACAGCACCTCCCTGAAGGCTCACAGGGGATGGGAGAAGGCTCATGGTTAATAGACTCACTGTTCTACCAAGTAGTAGGGCTAGGGAGCATTCCAGTTGCCACAAGGTGGCGCCTCAGTCTCTCCTTCACTGTGTGGTCTACCACCAGGGTAGGATTACCCATTGGGGCATGAGACAAGCTTGAATGTCTTCTCAAAAATGCTGGTAAGAAAAATAAATTTATATGGATATTGTGATTTAGAGAAAAGATAAACATTTAATTTGAACATTTTCTTCATGATAACTGAAACACACATTGCCAAGAATGATAGAATGAGTGTCTTTGAAGTGAGTGGATGATTTTGAGTATTTTGAGGAAGATTAATGAGAATATGTAGTAACATTGTAATAAATGTTTAAAAGTTATATATTCACCATAGCTTTTGGTCACACCATAAATATCTGAGATCAATAAAATGAGAGCTCTGCCTTCTATTTTAAAATGTTTGATATGCATCATTAATACAAAACTCGCTGTTCTGCATCCTCTTGACAGGAAAAGTACACAAGGGAGTGAATATCAAAGCAGTGTGTACTAGTGAGTAACATCTTATTGATCACGATTACAGTGTTAGAATGATGGTACGAGATGTCTAAGTGTCTATCTCCATACTCAGGTATAAATGTATATGATAGTACTGTGCCTGTGGATGATGTTGAGTAGTGAACTTATAGTGTCTAAAAGGCATTCTATTCATATTTGCTAAGAAATAAATGCTGTGAATTTAATATTCCCTAAATCATGGGGACTAGAGAAAGTAACCCGAGGGTTTCTCCAGGTCACTGACTTGAAGGAGTAACACTGCTGAGCTCTGTGTGGACAGAAGAATGAAAAGCAGTGGGAAGTGGACCTGAGCGGAAGTCACTCTCGGCTCTGCATTGTTTACCTCCACTCACTGACATCGCGGGTCTGTTCAGGTGACACAGGACACAGGAAGGGGAATTACTCGGCTTCTGAGCAGGAGAAGCCCCGAGGCTTCGCCTCCTGGCCCGAGACAGGACAGAGAGTCACAGCAGCCTCTCTCTGGCCACCAAAGGATAGATTCCTATGGGTCTCTTGAAGCAGCATGATGTTCCCAGGAAACAGAACAAGAAGACCATTGTGCCAATAAGGACTGCAGTTTTTGTCTTTAGAAGTAAAGCATGGGACCACCAGCCTTGGTAGCTGTGACTGCCATGTGAAGTTGGTGTTTTTATTTTTTATACCTGGGATTGAACTCAGACCTCACACTTACCAGGCAGGCATGGCACCACTGAGCTAAATGCCTAGCGAAAGGTGGCTTTTATTTTTTTTCCTCGTTTATTGAGTTTACAGGTACATTTTAGATATACATTATGATCACATTCACTATTAAAAATTTGTACCTGGCATATGATACATCTTCTCATTTCTTCCCATTCCCCTGCCCTCCCTACCATCCCACACCCCTTATATATATATAACTTTTTTTGTTTTCGCCATCAAACTTTTTCTTTCCCTTCTTTACTTTCCCTTACCTCCCCACACACTTTTTCCCTTTGAATATTTTCTTCCTATTTCACAATATTTATCGAACATTCTGGACCTCATTTACACCCAAAGGTGGCTTTTAATGCAACTAATACAAAATCTTGCCTAGTATAGGGAAGTGCAGGCAGTAGCTCTCCCACTGAAAACTTTCTCATTAGAAATTTTCCCCAATTCTCATCCCAACTCATAAATTATCTGACTCAATTTAGCTGTTGGACCTTACCCTAGAACCATTGACTTTACATAAAATATATCCATGTGGTCCACTTTTTCCATTTAACATTATTTCACACAATTTCCCTTAAATTTAAAAAAAAAATCAGTTTTGGGGCCAGGGATTAGCTCAGTGGTTCTGGCGTCTGTCTTGCAAGCATTTAGGGCCCGGGTTTGATCCCCGGTAACCATATACCATACTTGGTGTGGAGACCCACACCCAGCAGCAACCAGTACAACATACCACAGTGCCAGGCGTGGTGGCTCATGCCTGTAATCCCAGCACTCGGGAGGCAGAGGCAAGAGGATTGTGTTGTGAGTTGGAGGCTGAGCTCAGGGCTAGCCTGAACTACAAAGCAAGACTCTGTCTCAAAAAAAAAAAAAAAATCAGTTTTCACATTCTGATGAATCATCTTAGGAAAATTTCAGAGACCATCAAGCTACTGGTAGACTGGATTCAGAATTTCCAAACATATATGTTTTTTAAAATCCAAACTAATAGAGTGAGTATTGTGCTCAGTGGTTGCAGCATCTGCCTTGAAAGTGCAAGATCCCAAGTTTGATCCCCGGTGCCAAAAAATATTCAAATCAATAGAATCAATAAACCCTTATTTTGCACAGGAATGTAAAGAAAGGAAAAATCTGGCACATGCCTGTAACCCCAGCACTCAGGAGGTGGAGGCAGGAGGATCACTGAAAGTTCCAGGGCAGCAGTGAGTTCAGGACCAGCGTGAACTAACTACAGAGCGAGAGTGTAGAATGAAAGAAAGGAGAAAGAGAGAGAGACAGAGAAAGATAGAGACAGAGAGAGGAAAGGAAAGGAAAATTGTATATAATACATGAGTACATTTATGTTTATATATGCACCATATATAATGACATATCGAAAGCCTTCAAAACACGTGCAGAATCGGTACGTTCGTCTGCTAAGTAAAATACATCCTGTATCGCTTCGCCTTTCCCTTAAATTATTCCAAGTTCGATTCAGGCTGAGAAATAACTACATCTTCTGCCAGGCTTGAAACTCAGGAACCTGTCTAGGAACCGAAGAGATGCGCCTGCCTGGTTTCTGACCGGATAATTTACACCAAAGCACACAACCCCCCCACCCCACCCCACCCCACCCCCACCCCCGCCCCCGCCCTTAAGCAGGCGGAGTCCCTCGCTCGCGGGACAGGATTTGACTGCAGACCCGGAACTGTTTCCCTGAAAGTACAGTACAGGTTTGGGAGGTTACGCACCGGCGGGCTGTGGGAGCCAAG
>PVIR01042223.1:0-12347 GCA_004026965.1 Petromus typicus | reverse complement strand
ACATTTTACAGGTGAGTAAATTTTTTATATTGATTTCATTGGTACATTTTATACAAACATTATGACACATTCCATATTGAGAATTTTTACCTGCACATGACACCTTGATTCTTAACTTTTCCACACTGAAAAATAATTCAAAATCATGAACTTTAAGGAAATCATTTTTTTTCTGTGTACTTGCACTAACTTAATACAGTTAGAAAGATAAAGTGATGTGTAATCTATACTTCTTAGCATATACCTCGACCTACCTGATTATTAACAGTGTAAGATATATGAAAACATGTCTTAGGAAAATGTTAGACCTAACACACATATTCTGTTAAATAGTTGCTGTGTTAGGCTACCTGAGTGTGCAATTCGGCAGCTTTAGCCAATCTGCTGAAGAATCACATCTGTGCTATCACTCTGCTTCTCATCCAGGTGGTAAAATGATAGCCTATTCCTATGATTCTAGTTATTTAGTCAGCTGGTATCTAATTAGAAAGTTTTCTTTCTCTCACTTCAGAGGTGCACTGACCAGCTTATTCAGGTGAGCTCTCAATCATTCCTTCTTGGGATGACTGAGTCAGCATCTGTCTGGTAGAACTGACTTTCATGGGGGCCCCTCATTTAGCAAGCTGGCCTGGAATCAGTGAAAGACAATATTCCTGGAGTTTTAGCTGTGAGAGGTGCAATCGGCAAGCTGCCACCAGACATAGAATTTGTTATAGTTTTAGCATCTGGTGTATTTTCTGTATTAGGTACTCTTCTTATTCTGAGACAAAATATCCAACAGTGAAAGATAAGGGAGGAAATGTTTATTTTGACTCACAGTCTGTAGAGGTTTTGATCCATAGTCAGTTCACTCCAAACAGAGCAGCATGATAGTTACTATAGAGGGGAAACAGTTCATGGTACTGCAGACAGAAGGCAGCAAGCAGCAGCAGGGAAGCAGCAGCAGGAGCTTTTCTAGTTTATACTTTCCAAGTTACCTGTCTTTTGGGTGTGCCACAACACGTAGTGTGGGGCATTCCTAATCCCAGCATCATACCTTTAGTTACACTATACACTCTAATACAGTGATGTTCAAAATTCCCCATTTGTGATCACATGAAGCTTTTTTGGGGGGAGGCATCTAGATACAAACCATAACACTTTGCAAAATTTTTTAAAATATCATTTACATTCTGTAAACTTTATTAATTTTTTTCTATTTTCTTTTATAGAGCTTATTGGTACAGTTTAGATACATAGCATGATCACATTCAATTTTTGTAAATCTTACTATCATCAATACCCCTCATGAAAATTCTATTTTAATATGCTGGTACAACTATATATTCTTATGTATAAATTACACCAATAAGCCTTTTAAGTTAGTGCCATTTTTACCATGTCATTTTATTCTCTCATCATTCAGCAAAATGGTTAACACAAAAATGTGAAACTTTGGTCTTAACATCTCTGATAAAGGTGGGGTAGGGTACACATTCTAGCTAAAGGTTTTGGAAAAACAAATCTCTTTCTAAAATGTCACATATGTAGTGCATGTAGGTATTTCTAAGTAGTATGAAATTAGAGCAGCTCCAGTTCTTGTTGGTTCTTCCCTTAAAAATACAGCTAAATACACATATCTATAATTTATGACAGTCATTTCTTTGTTTTTGTACATATTCTCCCTGTCTAGTACAGTTGGAAAGCAAGACTTTTATTTTCTGTCTTACACATTTTCACATGAAGCATATTAATAGGTTTTATTAATAGCTGTCTTCCTTCATTGGGCACCAATGACAGTTTTTTACTTCCTCTCAGGTTTGGACTGTTACATGCATCTGAAATAATAAAATATTCTATATTTTTTTCAGAATCAACTTTCTTTTCATGAGATTTTTATTGGTGATGTCATTATGACTTTTATTGTAGACAGTAGAATTTTCATTGTTTTATTCCTATTAAATCAACATTGTAATTAAAAAAAATCAGTATCTTGTCTTCTTCAAAGATAACAATGCTTTCCAAATTTGTTTATGCAGATAATAAAGGGAAGATACTATCATTTCAAGATGCAGATTATACTAACTATAGAAAAGATTTATTATCTGAACATTTTTACATTTAAACGTTCACACTAAAAAAAGTTAAGGAAGAGGTAAATAAAAGTGGAAAATTGTTTATTATTTTGAAGGCAATTGAAGAATGCATGATTTTACTGCACTATCTCAGCCTTAACATCTTATTTTTTCAAGAAGAAAATAACCATATTTACCATTTGGAGACCCATTTTATGTCTATCTCCTGTTTCAATTAGTCATACATTTCCACTATTATTTGAGGGGAACTCTTTTTTGTCATGCTTATGACTCTGAAACTTTAACTTATTCCTCAAATATTCTTTCAGACTATAAGAAAATAGAAACACATTACTTAAAGTCAGACAGACTCTAATTCAAATCCTCATTTCACCATTAGTCACTATATAACATTAGATAATTTACTGGACTTAACTTCATCTAAAATTTTTCTTTCTTTTTTTTTTTTTTTAAGGTTTTTTGAGACAGAGTCTCACTTTGTGGTTCAGGCTGGCCCTGAGCTCAGCCTCAAACTCACATCACAGCAATCCTCCTGCCTCTGCCTCCCGAGTGCTGGGATTACAGGTGTGAGCCACCACGCCTGGCACTGTGGTAGGTGGTACTGATTGCTGCTGGGGTGAGTCTTCACACCCAGTATTGTTATGTGGTTACCGGGGATCGAACCCGGGTTCTTGCACTTGCAAGACAGGTGCTGGAACCACTGAGCTATATCCCCGGCCCTCATCTAAAATTTTTCATCTAAAAAATGAAGATGGGGCCAGGGATTTAACTCAGTGGTTTCAGTGCCTGCCTTGCAAGTGCAAGGTCCCAAGTTCAATCCCTGGTAACCACATACCACAATGCTGGGAGTGGTGGCTCATGCCTATAATTCTAGCACTCAACAGGCAGAAGCAGAAGGATTTCTGTGAGTTTAAGGCTGGCCTTGGCTACACAGTGAGCTCAGGGCCAACCTGAGTTACTAAAGCAAGACACTGTCTAAAAAAATTTAAAAAAAAATTAAAAATGAAGATGATACTCTCATAACTTGTCTGTGAAAAGTATAAGATTAGTGCTCAGTTTTAAGTGCTTAACTGGGAGACAGGGGAACAGGATGCAGCCAGAACCCTTGTGGCAAACTCCAGTCCCCTGTGAGTCCCACAGCAAAAGGATTAACAATCAACAGACAACAAAGGTTGGAACCTTGAGAAAAAGGCTGAGCCCCAGCTTGATTCTTGCTACTCTGAGCGGTGGTAGCAAAAGTCCAAATACTGGAGCAGCAGAAGGGGGAGCAGAAGAGCCCATAACCTCAGCTTGCTGCACCTTTATTTGGTACCAAGCCTTCACACTCACAGTCCTAGCATGCATATGACAGGGCTGGCCCACAACAATCCCTGTAGATGAAGATTACATAAAGCAGGGTAGATATCCTTAAATCTCAGTAAGTCCCAATAAGTCTTACAGCCAATAATCCTAGTGCAATAACCCTTGTAGTTTAAAATCCTGCAGGGCAGGGCAGATGTTTGCAATAATCCTAGTAGTTGATCCCACAAGGCAGGGAAGACATATGTAAATCCAAGTAAGTCTTAGATCTGAGTAAGTCATCTGCAGTTCCTGACACTTAACCTTTAGTAAATTCTTAATATTTAACAAGTAATAAGTTTAATAAGATATTATTTTGAATAAATGGAGTAGTAATTGTTGTGGTTGACATGTGAGTGTTAACTTATTCAAATAGAAATCTACTCTGAAAGTATTTCTTCCTAAGTAATTTGAATAGCAGTCTATTCCCAGATGAGCTTACTTTTCTTTATAAATGAGTCACACTATGCATTGGCTTAGTGCCTCATGGAAAATTTTTTTTGGGGGGGAATGTGTTCATCTGTAAAGGGCTGCTGCAGGGCTCCCTTCTCCCTAATTTCTCTTTAGATTTCTTGAGAAACATCAAAACTTCCTCTTCTGTGTTCTCCTAGATCTCTGCTTATGTATGAAAACACTTGGCAACATTATTGTAGGCACTTAACTTAAGGGTTTGATTCCCAGAGTTTGCATTTTTTTTCTATTTTTCTTAAGATTTAATTCCTCTTCCCTCCTGACTCTGGCAGTATCCAGGCCACAGACCTGCTTAAAAAATGGATAATTTTTTCCCTACCTGCCTCAGTAAAAGACTCTGCTCATTTATTTACAATTTCTTTTATTTTTGACACCTGTCACTATAAATGGAAGTGAAAGTTCATAGCTATTTCTTCTGTTTCATTTCTGTCCTTCTATATTTATGTTCTATGATACTTTGTGGATGACTCTTCTTACATTTCTAGAAAAGCTATCTTACTATTATTCCATTTCTATAAATTGCAGTGGAAAAATAGAACAATTGAAAACCATATTATTTATTTAATTTTGTTCCACTTGTTTCAAAAGACAAAATTTATGGACAAAATGTATGCACTTAAGAAAAAAAATGTTACTATCATGAGTAGCATATTTTACACTGTTACAATGTATCTTTTTTAGAGTTACATGCAGTCAGATACATATAAAGGAATATAAATAATTCAGACAAAACTACTAAAGTTGTCTTTCCTCACCATTTTGTCCTTTTCTATCACTATGTGTGTGTGTGCATGCTTATCTTCCTGTTGGTATGAATAACTGCCTTTTTTGGGTCAGACTAAATACAGGACTAGACACATCAGGGTACCTCCAAAGCCTCAAGATAAATGAAAAGACTACTAGATAGTAACCTGGTAATACCAGTCAAACAATTGTACTCTAGTTATCTTTTATTTTCTCTGTTAAACTTCTGTGATGTCATATTCCTTATGATTCATTTTATGCTTACTAATGGAATACACCTGAATCTGCAGCATCCCAGTGATTCTAAGAAGGCAAAAAAAGGTTTATCCTGTGTTACTGAAATGCCACAGGTAGACGATACAGGTTTTGGGGTTAGTACATGAAACTGCTTCTGCTGCTGATTACATATCAGCCTTACTGATTGAAAAGGACATTTCTTCTGATATTTCTTTCTACATGTATCAGAAGTGTGTCTTTTCTCATGAGAAAAATAATTAACAATGTTGAGTGCAACACTGAGATTAAGATGGCAATGAAATCATTTTAGGCTCACCAAATGATTTAAAATTGTAGTAAATATGTTCAATCATTTTATACTTAGAGGAGTGTTGTTCAAAGGCAATCAAATGTGAATTCATACATTGCTTTTCCAGCAAATACTTTCATAAAATTCAAATCTTTTTTTTGCAAATTATGAATATACATCCTCATTGCATTCAACATTGAGAGTTTGTACCAGAATACGACATGACTTGATTCTCATTTTATCCCCTTTCCCTACCCACCCTGCAACCTTCCACCCCCTATATACATAAACTTTGTTTCTTCTTTATTACTATCACATTCTTTTTCCCCTATTTATTTACCCCTACGCCTTTTCCTTTTAAATATTTTCTATTTCACAATATCAACTTTACATAATGGAACTCATTTATATCTTCATTTTCTCATACCAGAGAAGAGATATGATATGTATACATCTGTGACCTATTTATTTCACTTATGAGGATGTCTTGACAGTACATCCATTTGAGTGTGAATGACTCATTTTTATCATTTTTAATGGCAGAATAATACACCATTCTATAAAAGAACCACATCTTCTTAATCCAGTCTCCTGTTGACATTTTGGTTGTTCCCAAGATTTAGCAATCACAAACTGAGCTGCTACAAACATGGGTGCACATATGTCACTGTGATATGAATCTATTAATTCTTTGGAGTATATACCTAGCAGAGCGATGACCAGGTCAAATGGGACCTCTAATCTTAGCTTTTTGAGAAATATCCACACTGATTTCCACACAGGCTGTACGAGTCTACACTCCCACTGACAGTGGAGAAGTGTTCCTTTTTCTCCGCAGCCTTGCCAACATTTGTTGCTGGCTAATTCAGAGATAGCAGCCATTCTGTGGGAGTAAGATGAAATCTCAGTGTTGTTTTCATCTGCATCTCTCGAATGACCAGCAATGTTGAACATTTCTTCATATACTTTAGGTGCTCTTACTTCTTCCTCTGAAAAGTATCTGCTCATTTCAGATGCTTATTTTTGAATTGGATCTTTAAATTTAGGTGGACTAATTTTTTTAAGGTCCTTATATATTCTAGATAGTAGCCCTTTGTCTGAGAAATAGATGATAAAGATTCTTTCCCATATTATTGGATGTCTTTTCACTCTGTTGGTGATTTCCAGCAAATACTTTTTAAGCCCTGCCATGTGTTAAGAATTATGGAACTTTTGGGGCGGGGAGTTGGCTCAGTGGTTCTGGCGCCTGTCTTCCAAGTGCAAGGGCCCGGGTTCGATCTCTGGTAACCACATACGATACTGGGCATGGAGACTCACGCCCAGCATCACACATAGTACCACATAGCACAGGGCCGGGCGTGGTGGCTCACGCCTGTAATCCCAGGACTTGGGAGGCAGAGGCATGAGGATTACTGTGATGTGAGTTGGAGGCTGAGCTCAGGGCCAGCTTGAACTACAAAGCGAGACCATGTTTCAAAAAAAAAAGAATCATGGAACTTTCTAAACAGAGAAAAGAAAAAGGGTCGAGAGAGAGAGAAAGAGAGAGAGAGAGACAGACAGACAGACAGCAACCAACCTAACAGATAAGAAAATGTCAAATATGATAGCAATGGTAAACAGCAAAACAGAGTATAGAGAATCGTCAGAAGAGGGAACGTGATACTGAGAAAGCTTTCTGGAAGTAAGATTATGCTAAAGGATGAGATAATCAATTGTAGACTGAGGCGAAGATGAGCGGAACTTACAAGGGATGATGCATATAAAGGCAATGAATGGGTAACAGTACTTTTAAATGGTCTGAAATATAATTTAGAAACCATTGAACACTGGAAGGGAAGAGAGATGGCAGGAAATAAGATGGAGAGGTCAGCAGAGTCCACACTGTTTAAGTTTTTACAAGCATAGAAAAGTTTACTGTGAGAAACTTCTTTATACAAACATGAAATGCATAGAATATACTCAGTGAAAGTATCTATTTTGTGTTCAGGGTTATAAATATACACAAAAAATACTAATAACATTCTTCTCACTTCTTTTCCTCTTGTTATTTATCTGGGCATTTTGGTAAATTTAAGTATCCATAAAAGAGAAGTACTTGGGATGAGTACAAAAAAGATCTTACTGTATATATATTTCAAACATGATATATTTACCAATATCTTCATACCATTTCATTTAAGTGAATATTTATTGAATTTTGAATTTTATCTATATAATAGATATAGAATAAAAGAGGAGCCAAGAGGACAGAAATAAAAAAGTTCAGGGACAAAGAAAAAGATGGGCCCTGAGACTAACCACCTGTAGCCTTCATTTCACATACACTATTTAATATTTCCAGAAGTTTTCTTGCCATAAGTATTAGGTGTATTGTAAAGATGAGAAAAGAAACATTAAAAGTTAAAGGAGTTGTTCATGTAAATGGTAAGGCAAGATTCTGACCTAGTTTTTAGTGCCACTGAGCCCACTTTTCTTTCTTCATTTAAACATTAAAACATTTAAAACATTTAAACATTAAATTTAAAATTTATAACTAAAATTTATATATATATATATGACAGGATAATTTTTTGATATGTATGTATATACATACATATCAAAATAATTAAATATATAAATATAAGTATTTTATATATTTATATATTATATATAAATCAAATTAATATGATATATATATCAAATTAATTAACAGTCCATTGCTTTACATACTTATTTTGTGTGTGTTGATAATATTTAAAATTTATCCTTCCAGCAATTTTTAAGTATATTAACTAATACTCAGGATGCTCAACGGATCTGCATTTATCCAGCTCAATCCCAAGTTCCTTCCTACTTTAGTCTCTAGTAACCACCTTTCACATCTCCTTTTTATTTTTTTTAATTAGTTTTTTGAGACAGGATCTCTCTTTGTAGTTAGGCTGGCCCTGAATCATTATGTATCCCAGGCTATCCTCGAATTCTTAGCAATCCTCCTGCTTCTGCCTCCTAAGTGCTGGGATTACAAGCATGAGCCACTGTACCCAGTATTGTGGTATGTGGTATCAGGGATTGAATTTGAGACCTTGTGTATGCCAGGCAGACGGCTGAACCACTGAGCTAATCCCCAGCCCTCTCCTTTTTTTAATATTCTGTATATGAGACATACAGTATTTGTCTTTCTGTGCTTGGCTTATTTTATTTACAGTAGTTTATATTGTTGCAAATAACAAATATCCTCTATTTTAAAAAAGATGGAATAGTATTCCATTGTGTACACCATTCTTTCTATCCATTCCTTTGTTAATGGAACTTGGATTCCATATCTTGATGACTGAGAATAGTGCTTGGATGAGCAGGAGAATGCAGATGTGTCTGTCACATTCTGACTTTCATTTCTTCTCTTTCCATTAATGCAATATGATCTGTGCAGTTATCCTCCTTCTTAATTAGCTATGTGCATAGGGATCACTATGCCCATTTGACTACACTGTGAGATCAACAATTAAACTTTGTAGACTTCTGTGACAACTTGAGAAATGTAGCAAAGTCACAGGAATCTTTCACAGGAGCACAAATAAAAACAGGAGTGAGGGAGATCTGTACAACTTTTTCCAGAGCCAAATGATGCTTTTTAAATTAAATATATTAGTCAGATAAGCTCACTGAAGAGTAAATGGTGCACTGGTTTATTCCATATTCTGTGCTTATTCCCCAGATGCTTCAGGGAGGGGTCCTGATAAGTAACTTTGGATCACAAAAAAGAGATGAGAAAGATCCACCAAAATGTAATGAATGTACAAAAGAGATTAATCCAAGCTATCAACTCCTCAGTCAACAAGTATTGATAGGCAAAATGACAGAAAGGTGGAGTAAACAGGGCAGAAGTCCTCTGCTCTCATCCTTCTCTCCTTAGTTGTCTTCAGCACAAAACTGCAGTCCAGCATAGGAAAAAACACATTTTAAAGCTTGGAGGACTGGAATTTTCAGTAGCCTCTGACTGGGGCATAGAACATAGAAAATCTGTAGTCTCTTCAGCCCGGAAAATTGGCAAAGCTAAAGCGCTGCTAGGGAAGGTGTCATGGCCATACAGATATGTTTGGGAACAACTGGTACACATCTATATGTTTAAAAATATTTTCCTGTCTGACTTGGTTAAAAAATGAATCATTGGCAAAGTAACAAAGTATATTCCAATTGTTTTCTTTCTTTTGTACAACTGCTTGGAAAGACTTATACACTATCCTATCTACAGTTCATAGAATTCTTCCTTCTCCTTCTCTGATAAAGTAAAATAGGCACAGTGACGCATGCTGTTTATCTGGTTTCCATAAAAAGACTACACGATAGTTGACAAGGTCTACAGAACTCGACAAACAGATGTAACAGGTCTTATACGGCCTTCCTTCACTTCCTGATTGAGTAGGAATAGCTCCAACCACAGGAGGCACAGCAGTCAGCTCCACGAGGAAGTTTTCCACCATCCCCTCACTAACGAGCTCAAGGATTTTTGTTTTCAATGTAACATTTGTAGGTCTCTTGGCATTTCCATTTCTTGAATTTGAATTACCTATATGAATTATCCACCCTCCTTGAAAAAAATATATGGGGCTGCTTTCCTCTGTGATATGTGAAGTCAGAGAGGACTAAACCAGGCACAATTATCCTTTTAGGGCACAGCTGTTGGCAGTACACTCAGGAATCTAGTGGCCAAAATGCCCATGATTTCAAATTATTTCTGAGGAAGGCAAGATTAAATTAGTATTATGAAATTTCCTTGAAACAGACAAGAATGGTTTGTGTCTCAGGTAAGACAGTCCACCTTCTGAGTTCTAGGCTTCTATCTAGCAAGTTTTCAAATGCAGCTTAGGGAATTCTAGGCATTTCTAGGGAAAATTGTGGAAAAAAAAATATATATATATTAGGTTTTTTGAGACAGGGTCTCGCTTTGTGGTTCAGGCTGGCACTCAGCTCAGCCTCCGACTCACATCACAGCAATCCTCCTGCCTCTGCCTCCTGAGTGCTGGGATTACAGGCGTGAGCCACCACGCCCGGCACTGTGGTATGTGGTACTGGTTGCTGCTGGGTGTGAGTCTCCACACCCAGTATTGTTATGTGGTCACCGGGGAATCGAACCCGGGCCCTTGCGCTTGCAAGACAGGCGCCGGAACCACTGAGCTAACTCCCCGGCCCGAAAAATATTTTTTAAACACTGGGCCTTGAGCCCTATCTTAGTGCTAGTGTAGGATTTTGACTTTTATGACTTGAAAAATCACCAGACACAAGAATATTACTCTTTCTGCATGTTTCTTACATAAGTTTTTCAGTTATATCTTCTTCTAGGTTCAATTTCATAGTTTAGATGGATTAGAGGTGTTATTAAAGGGAGAGTGATTATTATGCAAGAAATCTATGGAATGCCCATGGCATGTGGGAAAAATACAGTACTGATCCTGGTTCCTTGATTCATAGTTCAAATATAGTATTTATTGATGCAAAAGGAAGATTGTAATATATTTGGAGAAAAAAATGGTCTGTTGATGATCCTTATCTTTGGTGAAAGTGATTTAGTATATTATAAATTCATCTTTTTAAAAAAATAGACTTAAATGAATGTCTTTTAATCATAAGGATATTCATGTGATTGTTATATATCACACAAAATGCAAAGCTAAATTTTTATGAATAATGGAATATTTTGATAAATTATAACAAATTTACATTTTGAATATTTACAACACTTTAAGATTATATTTTCATAATATTTATAATCACATATGTTTTGTGATCAAAAGTATATAGAAAATAAGATCTCACCTTGATACATAAATGTATGAATTAAAAATATACCAAGCATAAAATTCAACAAGTTTTAGTTATATTTTTCCATTCAGTCAACTCTGATATTTTCCATAATGTGGATATGATATAAAAGTGGATTCATACTTAAAACAAGATATAAAAACATTATACATTTTTAAAATTCTGCATTCTTTCCTCTGTCTCATCCATTCACCAAGCTCTGAAGTAAAACTGCTTTGTTAATAAACAGACATTCCATTAAATATACAGACTTTTTCTGATGACTTTAGGGATGCATACATATTCCTAGCACTTATGTTTATGAGACTATATGTTTGTTAACATCTGTGAAATATTCCTCTCTAGACAGCTGAATTTCTTTGGTCTGCAATGAAGAGGCAAAGATCAGACCTGTAGGTAGCATAACCAGCTTTGTCTTTAGCAATTCATTTATTACTGAGATCAGATGACTTCTCAGCAGCAGATCTCTCTTTACCGCAGTGGATTTCAGTGCTTCCCAGGCTGTTCCTTGGATGGCTGGCTCCTGCCTACTCTGGGTCAGAATGAACAGGCCCCCAATCAAATCTACATCAACTCTCCCTGGGAAGTGATTTTATGGCTTCCAAAGGTCATATGAATTAAGAGGCTGGCCGGCGCTTTTATGTGGAAAATGGTGATATAATTTGAAAGGTCATATTTTTTCTAGCTAGTCAAGCTTCACATAAAATGTGCTTTTATATGCTCCATTATAAAGGCCTTGTTATCCTGCAGCATTAGAATGAGCCTGGGAATTAAAGAATCACAACTTCCAAACTGCCACTGAGTTGCTGGGCGGGTCTAAGTAAATCTGAACACAAGCCTCTCAATTGTCCCTTATAAAACTGAAACATTCCATAACTAGTGACCAACTAATTATTGACAGCTTTTAAGAAAAATAAAGGTATGTTTCTAATGACTGCCATCTTTAACTGAAATCATTTGAAATATTTTTATAATACTATAGATAGGACCTATTTTACAAAGAGTCTTTGCTATACCTTAAGATGATGATGATTATTATTTATTATCATTATTTTGAGACAGGGTCTCGCTTTTGTAGTTCAAGCTAGCCCTGAGCTCAACCTTGAACTCATAGCAGTTCTGCCTATGCCTCCAAAGTGCTGGAAGCATAAGCCATCAGACCCAGCACTGTGATATGTGGTTCTGATTGCTGGTGGGCATGAGTCTCCACTCTTGGCATTGTTGTGTGTGGTTACCAGTGATCAAACCCCAGGCCCATGTGCTTGCAAGGTAGGCCCTGGAACCACTGGGCTAAATTGCTGGCCCACTTTAAGATTATTATATGTAATTTGAACATTTAGGAAGGATCACAGTACTTTTACATGTTAAATTGGTATCTTAATCAGTATCTTTTT
>PVIR01042222.1:0-12353 GCA_004026965.1 Petromus typicus | reverse complement strand
TTGATACCTTATATTCTTTATTTAGTCTTAGTTTTAGGTCTCTTCCTGAAACAGCTTTTTTCCAACCTTTCTGGCTAAAGTAGTTCTTCCTTTTCTACTCTACTTTTGCTTTATTTTCCTCAGAAGTGAATGTACATAGGAAATAACCATATAACCTGAGAAGATTTCTAATGGAGAGTAGTAAACAAGATAGGGAAGATCCATAAAATTGAGGCTCAGAACACAGATGTCATTGCCGGACAGGTAAGTCAGGTGGAATAGAGAGCTCTTTGCAGCAGATGTGGCCTGGGAAATTCTGCTTTTAGGGAATACTATGTCTGAACTGTGTGATCCTGCTAGCTTTTGATTTAGTAGTGTAAGCTTTCGGTTTATTGTCAGCCTAGGATATGAGGGGGAGATATTTTTGCATCTGTACATGAAAAAGTTAGTAGATGCTAGCAAAGATGCGTTTAACAGTTGAGTAATAATGAATATGTTTGCAGTCTTGAACGTTTTTCTTTTTTGCATGTGATACGGCGGAGTTGGTTAGAGGTGGATGGAGTGAGGGAGGGCTGGCTGTACCCGCGGAGTGGCGTGTGAGAGCGGTGTCAGTGAGGTGAGGAAAAAAGTAACGAGGGAGATTTGAAAGCTGTTTAGGCAGGAAACAAAGAGTCAGTAATCACTGGGAGTGAGAAAGGAGGTGTAGAATGAATTTGCTTTTGGGTATGAGAAATATTTCATATTCTGATTCATCAGTTTTTCCTGTGAAACTGTTTAGAAATATATGGTGTATAAGAATAATGGTGGCTTTCTATTCTCTGTAGTAAAAAAAGAATGAAATTGGTGGAATAGAGGACTATCAGAACAGGGCAAGTAGTTTCCGCTTTCATGTAACCATTAATTCTGGCTTCTTTCCCGCTATCCCAGCACCCCTTCCGTTGGCAGTGCTGTTTCCTGTCTAGGAGGCGGACCGCCTCTGCCCAGATCATTGCATTTACTCAGGCCATGACAGAGTGAAGGCACCACCATTCTGGGGTCTGATCGTTTTGTCCTCTGGGTTAAAACTCCGCAGTGGTGTTTTGTTTTCCCTACGGTAAAGGCCAGCCTTTCAGCCCTTCAGAATGCCTTACAGAATCTCACTGTTTTTACTTTGATAGCAGCAGCAGCAGCAGCAGCAGCAGCAGCGCCACCACTTTGCTTTTGGATTGAATGAGATCATGTTCTGAAGTGTTTAGGAACAGTGCCCGGCATATAGCTATAGCATATATAATTCTTTTCTCTTGTTAGTTTTATTACTAATTTAGTGTCTAACTTTCTGTCCACATTATAAAACCATGAAGTTTGAAATGATCTCTTTTTTTGGTATTCTCAGTACTAAGCATATAACATAGTATTATTAATATTGAATGCATAAAGCCTGTCATTTCGTGAATAAATGAGTGAATATCATCTGAAAGCATAGTAGTGAGCGTTCAGGTCCCTGAAGCAGAGGTCTAGAATTGTTTTATTTTTGTTATTTGTTAACATGTAATAGAAAAATGAATATTCACAGTACCCTGTTCTCCTTTGAAAAGGACAGTTGCGTTTAGTTACTTCTGTTGTAGAATAGCACTTGAAGAATGATACTAAGTGGGGAATGACAAAAAGTAATTGAGTATGTATATCTGCATATCTATCTATCGATAGATATCTAGATATCGATACCTATATATAGAAAATGAAACAATGGCAACATTGCTTATTAACTAAAATTAATAATATCTTAACATATGATTTTCTTGTGTAAGAAAAAGTTACTCTCCTAAGGAATTGGCAATTTTTCACAAAATAATAACATTGTGCATGTATTCATTCATCTAAGAAGCATTTATTAAATGACTTCCAAGTGTCAGTTTCTGTTTTTGATGCTTCTCCAATAATATTCTTCTGAGACATATTATTGGAGCCCCTTTCCATGTGAAAAAAGAAAAAGAAAAAGAAACTACTTTTGGAGCTTACATTTTTCTGTGCATGAGGAAGATAGTGTTTAGCCACATTAAATTAGTTCATAGTAAAATAACTTGATTAAGTGATAAAAATTAGAGCAACAGAATGGATTGGAATTACTGTGGTAGGAAAGGAGTGGGTAAAAATTTTAGAGTGTTAAGCATTTCATTTAAGAAGTGATGTTCAAAGATGGAGCTGCAGAAGCTGAGGGGAGGATTTAGGTGACAAGGAACAGCCAATGAGAAGCCTGTAAAGCAGGAATCCATGAGAAGACCAGTGCAACAGCAACAGAATCAGTGAAAGTGTAGTAGATGTGGTTACCTCACAATGAGACCGTAGGCAATGACTTTAGGGACTATGGTTTTATTGTAAATGAAGTATTTTTAATTAAAAATAGATTAAACAAATAGACACAGTAAAAAGCCTCATAATAAATAAGAGACTTTATGTTCTGTAAGATAGCAAGTCCAAAGTCATGTGATAGCATTCAGATTCCTCTTTGTGACTGACACTTGGTTAGCCCAAATGATTCTCTGTATTGCTGTAGGGTTGGTACAGGCCTGACTGAACAATTGTTTGTTGCCCAAAACTCTTGTTTTCTAAGTTATTATTATTATTATTATTATTATTTAAATTTTTGAGACAGGGTCTCGCTTTTGTAGTTCGGACTGGCCCTCAGCTCAGCCTTGAACTCACAGCAAACCTCCTGCCTCTGTCTCCTGAGTGCTGGGGTTACAGCTGTGAGCCACCACGACTGACACTGTGGTATGTGGTTCAGATTGCTTGCAAGGCAGGTGCTGGGACCATTGAGCTAAATCCCCGGCCCTTCTAAATTATTTTTATAATTCATATTTTTTTCCTAGAACTTACATTTTTAGTGTGTGTCACTGTGAACTCAAAGCTCAGATTTTGCTTGAAGTAAAACAGAAGTTCATTTTATCTCTTTATAGTTGTAAAACAGCTGTAGCTCACATTGGAATTAATTGAGCCAGATTAAATTTTTGAACTTTGGAATATTCTTGTCTTTTTAGGTTTGTATAGATTTAATATTTGAATAATTAAAAAGGCTTTTTCTGACAGTTTAAAATCTCTATTGTTGGAAATTTCTCATTTTTAAAGAGTTTTTTCAAGTGAGAAGTTAACAGATTTTATCCTGAATTCAAAGGACACCCTTGAGAATATAAAGTCATACAATTTTACATTGGATTTTGCTTCTGGATTTCTTTGCCTTTCAAGGCATCACAGCACCCTCTCAGAGATACAGGAGAATGAACCCTAGGTGTGCTGCCGTTTAGTGCACCTTTTAACTAAAGGAAGATATTTCTACAGCATTTCACTTCCAGTTTCTACTTCTGTTGTTTGTAATTTGGCTTTTTTCTGTGTAAGTGAAATATCTTCACTTTTTTTTTAAGTCTTTACATTTCTTTTGTTGCAACTCATTTATCTCCACAAAATTTTGAATGTCTTTTGTAATTTTAAACAACAAAGTAGAAAGCTATAGATTAAAATCGGGATCAATGAATATACATATAGAATTAAGACCATGGGAAAAATAAGTGTATGTGTAGTTTTTTTTTTTGAGACAGGGTCTCGGTTTGTAGTTCAGGCTGGCCCTGAGCTCAGCCTCAAACTCACATCACAGTAATCCTCCTGCCTCTGCCTCCCGAGTGCTGGGATTACAGGCGTGAGCCACCACGCCCAGCACTGTGGTGTGTGGTACTGGTTGCTGCTGGGGTGAGTCTCCAGACCCAGTACTGTATGTGGTTGCCAGGGAATCAAACCCGGGCCCTTGCGCTTGCAAGACAGGCGCCGGAACCACTGAGCTAACTCCCCGGCCCATGTTTTAAAAAGTGAACTCAGTTTTTAAAAGTGTAGTTTTAAAAAGAATTCATTATAAGTTTCCTACAAGCTTTATTCTCAGTTGCTGTTTCTACTAAAAGGAAGATAATTTGTAAAGTTTAGCACTTTCTTAAATGATAATTATATAAAAGTTTCATAGTATTTGCAGTAATGATTACAACTGAGTAAAGAGTTTGCATAATGCTTTCTTTTCTGCCAGTGTATGTTCTGCTTGTCATATGGGAGAGGCTTCACTTTTCCCATGTCACTGCATATAAGACTAATTGTTTTTGAAAGTGTTAAAATATGAAAAACCTGTGTTGATTTTTAAACATCCTTTTTAGTTTATACATTAAAATGAGCATTCTTTTAGCCTTTGTTTTAAAACTATGCAACCACATAGTATTTCGTTGAAAATGCATACAATAAAAGCTTTTCATTTGTGACTTGATGGTAGAGTCAAATGATAAGCTTTGGACAATGGAAACAAATGAGAAACACTAATGTTTGAAGGAAAAAAAAACCTATTTACTTGCCTCATAATATTTGTCCTTTTAAAATTTTATAAAGTTTTTTTTTTTTCATACGTGGACTCTGCAGATAGTAGGATGGAAAATAAAGTTATTTCTGAAGTAGTACTGAAGAAAACTAGTCAAAATATGAATCAGTTGCCTGTTATGCAAAACATCATTGAGTTCAGGGTTGCACTTCAAGAACCAATAGTTTTTAATGAAAGCATTACTAAAACAGGTATTTGAGTTGGATTTTCAAGACTTTGTCCGTTGGTTGACTTTTCTTCCTTTTTCCCCCTCATTTTAGAGCACTTACTTATAGTATTGTGGCATGTATTTCATTCCCACTAAATTTTCCCTTTTGTATCCCTGGCACAAGTGTGGACATAGATGGTCTAAAACTTAGATTCCATAAGCTAACCATGGGCTGTTTTGCAGATATGTAAATGTATTGTATTTAATATCAATGGATCCATACTTACTGTGTATTTAAATAGGAGCTAAATCAATAACTGGTGACAAATGATAGTTATAAATAGTACATGTGGTATAAATTAATTTATGAAGAACTTGAGTTTATGAATTGAGTTTATGAAGAACAGTTAACCTTTGATGAAATAGCTGCTAAAATACTTAATGGCGCTCCGGTGGACATACTTCTTGGAAAACTTTCCTCAGCTTAATGAATCATAGGCATTTAACTATTGTCACTTCTCATACCTCAGCTTTTTGCCATTTAAAGAATGAAACAAAACAAACTTTTCAGTTATGGGAGGAATCCTCTTGAGACAAAATTATTAGTCATTACTAGTAAGAATAAAAACAGTGATTTTAACCTTTTCTTTCTGAATTCCCAGAGCGCAATTTTAGGCCTTCTTTTTGCTGTATGTTTTTAATTAAATAGCCAAGGTAAGGACCTCTGTCAAAGCTGTAATCAGTGGCTTTAAGATTTGCCCTTACATTTATTTACCTTGGTCGTATAAACACTGATAAGCTGCAGGCTAAATACTCCGTTCTAACCCGAGAGGCATGTCTAAGTACTGTCTGAGCTCCATGCTTGTGGTTTCGCACTGTAGTGACCTCTAGGATGAATCCTGTGGACAGCTGCCCTCCAAACTGAGGTTCATAGGAGGAAAAAAGGTCAGGCTGGGGTAAAATCACTGGACAAAAGAAAAGCAAGTGTATTGTATTCTGTGAAAATGGTGATGTTGTTGTAGATTTTGCCATAGCACTTTTGGAAAATCATTTATAAAACTGTGGAAATGCTATATTTCTGAAATATGACCTCTCCTCCCATTAAGCCCAGAACATTATGGTGATGAAAGTCATAACAAATTAGTCTGTTTTTGCAAAGATTATTTTGTGTGCTACAGTTCTTTACCCGGAGCTAGGAGGCAGTTCTCCATTTTTACACCTTATATGAGCCCTTCTTCCTGGCTAATTCTACTCACTGGGGTATTGCAGAAACACGATCTGTAATTAAACTGCAGGAATGTTGAAAGAAAGGAGTGGCAGAGGTATAGTCAAACAAGATTGGGACTTACTGCTTTAGTTATGACAAAAAAAAAAAAAGTCAGGAAATAAGGCCACATTGATATATGGCTTGAATTGAGAGGTGGTTGATATTCATCGGGCACTGTCAGAATGATTTTTAGGTCTATTTTTTTTATCTTTCATTTTTAAGATAGATTTTGAAAAGCCTAGAGGGGATTCATTAAACTACTTTCTTAATAATTAAAGTGAAGATATGACCTAAAATATAGTGAACTTTTTCTAAAATGTATGATGATAGAAAATTACTTTTTAGTACCTTATCTTTCATAGGAGTACGTTAACAAATGTGAAAAAAATCTCTGTTCAGAATATTTATCTCAAAAAGGAGTTCTATATTTGTGAAGTAAGGGTTGAGATTATTGGTTAGAGTAAGAGTAGGCCACTCTAGTGTATGCTTACTTTTATTGCTAATCAGCTGTGAAGGATGTAGGTGATCTAGTCATTTTATTTGATCGATCAACACATAATGTTGTTTTTATTGTATTTCCATGAAGGTGTGTGATTTAATGTGTCATGCACAGAAATGTGAACAGCACAGTGCCAAAAAGACTGAAAATGTAAGGCAGTGGAAAGAAGGCAGAA
This sequence comes from Petromus typicus, assembly GCA_004026965.1. NCBI lineage: Eukaryota > Metazoa > Chordata > Mammalia > Rodentia > Petromuridae > Petromus > Petromus typicus. The sequence goes on along the minus strand of PVIR01042222.1, from coordinate 5,901 downwards.
TTCCATGTTGTGTGCCTGCAGCAGCCTAGACATACTTGTGCATTGTGAACTCAGAGTTTTTACCACTGGCCATTGCAGCACAGACAGCACAGGCACCTGGAGGTTCTGTGGGGCTCTGGGTGAATTTAGTGAGCGCGTCCATTCCAGAGAAGTGGTCTGTGAACACTGGACATCAGCTGTGTTTGGGATAGATGGCTATCAAAACTCCCTTCCATGGTGTATCTGTTTTTTGTATTCCTGGAGACATTCTTTAGGAACTCTAATCTTACTCTATTTCCTGTTCTTTAGAAACTCTTCTTGATTTCTTTTCTTGCAGTTTTACACTTAGGAATAAGTGGTATTACTTTTGAATAGTCATGTCCTAACTAAGAGTTCTAATTAGAATATGAATTATCAATTTGAAAAGTGTTTTCCTAATATTTAGTTAAATTTCTGTCCAAGACCTTTCTATAAACTCTCTTATGACTTACTTTCAATATTTATGTTATTTTTGTTATTTGAAGGAATGGTTCTTGAAGAGGAACACAGATTTTATTTAAAACAAAAATTTAAAGCATCTAATGGAAGGCTATCATCTAGGCATTGTAAATTCATACTTTTCTCTAAAAAGTATAGTTGACCTAAAATCATCCATTTTTGTTTCTTCCTCTTCTCCCCACAGCATTTCCTGTTCCTTTGTTGTTCCAGTTGACACCTTGGTCCTTGTGAAGCTAATAATGCCTCTGTGTTCTCTGTTACAGCAGCATGAACAGAGGCCAGTGGCTTCTGCGAGGAGTTCAGAGCGCTCTTCCTGCATGTGACTTTTGTACACGCATACTTGACCCTTAGGTTTTGTTCTTAAGATACATTTTTCTTTTTTTAATTTAAAATATTTTTCCTCTTCGATTTACTGTTTTCCTAATAAAGCAAGGAAATCTAATCCACCAGCTAGCATCATATAAATATTTTACAGAAAATTTAATTTTATGTACTGGCAAAAGCAAAGAGATGTGGACCCCATGTAAACAAATCAGCGTAGTGCCAGCCCTGCTGGCCAGGTGGACAGGACTGGTGTGGCCTCCAGTGTGAGGTGCGTGGTGCAGCTGTGCCGCTCCATTAGACTCTGGTTGGCTGAGACTGTCAGCATTTAACGGCCTGAAGGTGAGATTCTGCTCTACTGACTTGCTTGTTACTCTTTTGTTTGGAAGTCGTCATTTAAATACATCACCAGTTTTGAGTAGAACTCCAAGGGAAGCATCACTGTTTCTGTTTTTGTTTGTTTTGGGGGGGTTATATCAACTATTGCACTGGAGAGACAGCTTGCTGAGCAACATGTCTTATAGTGACATGTAACAGTTTAGCACCATGAGGTGTAGGATGGTCAAAACTGTTCTTACAAGAGAACCAAAAGAAGAAATTTATAAATATATTCTTTTTACCTTAGATGTAGTAGCTTTGTCATGTATTTTTTGTAAGGAGAGAGTCTACCGTCTAGCTTCATTACAGGCTTAAAGATAAAATTTCAGTATATCCACATATATAGAGGCAAATAATCATTCTATGGGCAAAAATACTCTGGATATATAGACAAATGTCCAAAACGTTAATAAGTGATTTTTATTTTTAAGCCATGTTTTTCTTGGTCAAGTATCAATTGTGTTGAAAAACTTTGTTGCCAGAGAGTTAATGTATGATTAAATCTCTTAAAATGAGAAAAGCCATAAAACATGAATTTTTAGAGTTTATGTCCATAATGAATAGAATAGTGCTTGTGGGTTTATCTTGTACATATGAATTAGGATATAATATATTTTTAATTATCAGTTGCCTTGAAGTTGCTCCTTGCTGCTCTAGTGCCCAGTACCTGGAACCACAAAGTAGGGAGGAGTTGTTACAATTGTCCTAAAAGGGCTATAGTTTTTCACAGGTTGAAAATTTTGATCTTTCCCCTCTCCCTTCCTGCCTCTTCTCTTTTTCTTCCCCTTCTTCCTTTCTGTCTTTTTCCCTCTGGCTTTCCTTTTTCCATTTTTTTCTCCATTAACCTTTCTTCTTTTCTCCATTTCCTGCCCTCTCCCCCCATTTGGCCTGAATTAGATTTAAGCATTGCTTTGTAGGGTAACTGGCCTTTGAAAATCTTAAAGCGGTGATGGACGGATAATCTGATTCTGGTGCAGAATGAAGTCTCTCCTTTTTTTTTCACTATTGGAGAAAAATAATAAAGAGACATTGAAGTACCAGTTGGAATAAAGCTAGTACAATCAGCAAATGAGCCGGCATCTTCACCGTGCTTTTGCAAGAGGCTGCGTTCCTGCAGCTGTCCAGATTTCCCCTTTATCCTTTAACAGCATGTAATTGGTTGGGATTTTGTGCTTATGAATGAATGACAATGGCAGTAATAGTGGCATTGTTGTTAACATTTCTTCTTATATGAATTCCACAGGAGGAGCTGTTTTCTTCCTCAAAGTGATGAATTCGGTGACTTGTTTATTCATTCTGCATTTACTAACTCATTAATTCCTTGCAGTTTCCATTCAGACTTGGACATGAGGCTGTCGCATCTGGCTTCTGTAAATAAGCATCTACAAAACTCAGTTCCTTCTATGTGATGTGAGCAGACTGGGGCTTTGTGCACAACCTAGCTTTAACCTGTGTCTAAAATTGTGGGGTATATTTGCTTCATTTTATTGGGTTTTGATTGAGAGAATTCAGAAAAATGGACAGTTTTGGATTCTATTTTCTGATGAAATTTATGCAGGATACTAAGGCAGTCAATAATAGAATTGGGCCAGAGATGAATCCTTTGTGATTTTGACTAAGCTAAAGAAATAGTCTTATTATTAAGGGCATATTCTTTGTTGCTGGGGACTGTTTACCAGGCAAAAATTCTTTCATCCCATTTATAGTAGTACTTGGTACCTTTAGACTAATTCTCACTTATTTTTTCCCTCTGCTTAAAATTTGATTCAACAGTTTGTATGAGTGACTGCGGAAGATTTTGCAGTATTCTGCCATGAACTGTAATTTGTTACTAAATGTATAAAGAAATTGGGAAATCAGAGGACTGGAGAGGTAAAGATGAAAAGGAAAAGTTTCCTGATGCCTAAGACTGTTTGACAGTGACACCTTCTCTCTTTGCAAAGGTTATGGCTCCTGGGAGAGTCTGGCAGGCTGTAGCAATCCTTAGGGGGGGAATAATGAGAAATTGAAGGGACGTTGTTTTGTTGTTTCTCTTATTTCAGTAGTATGTATGTATGTATGTATGTATGTATGTATGTATGTGATAATCTAATCCTTTCTGCATTACTCTGACGTTTTATATGCAGGTCATGCTGATATGTTAGATTATTCAGATTTAGGCAGGGGAGCATTTTATACTATTTCTCAGCCACAGGCTTTCAGGGTTTTGGTAGGATAGGATGTTATCCCACTGCCTTTATTTTGAGTTCCTGCCCCACAAATTTCCTTTTGGGTAATTTGGAGATGTTTATTCCTGCCTTCTCCAATGTAGTGGTTACTTGCTCTGAAAGAGGTGTAATCTTGTGGCTTCAGAGAAAGTTGTGATGAAATCTGTACTGGAAAACAGTTCTCAGTGAGATATTATTAGCTAATTGTGTTCTGGTAGCCTATTTATAGATTGGTTCTTGGTCAAAGAATTTGGAAAGGAAGAAAAATTTGCCTTTTAATAAGTAGATGGAGGCAGTGATTGATTGGACCATAGACTTCCTTTCCTCTCTCTCTTTCTCTCTCTCTCTTTAAAAGCTTTGTAATAATTCATTCCAAACATGTCAATCAACATGTTGACTTTTAACCACCAGTGTGGTGTGGAATTCTGCTGTTATGCATGGATTAATTTATGGGAGGTAATTAGTATGGGTTCTACTTGGCATGACAGTGGTCAACAATAATAGAATGTGAAGTGAAAAGTGTTTCAGTTGGTACTATAGTTTGAACTTTTTTGAAAAAATTTGATTCAGATATATGCATCATTCTAATGTGATTATGAGAAACATTTTGCTCAATTGTCATATTTCTGGAAAATGCCACTATCTGTTGATTATATAGTTCCTTGTTTACCTGTGTTTGTATGCAATAGTTTTTTTTTTTTTTTTGGTTTTTTTGAGACAGGGTCTCGCTTTGTGGTTCAGGCTGGCCTTGAGCTCAGCCTCAAAGTCACATCACAGCAATCCTCCTGCCTCTGCCTCCTGAGTGCTGGGATTACAGGCATGAGCCACCACACCCGGCACTGTGGTATGTGGTACTGGTTGCTGTTGGGTGAGTCTCCACGCCCAGTATTGTTATGTGGTTACCAGGGATCGAACCTGGGTCCTTGCGCTTGCCAGACAGGCGCCGGAACCGCTAAGCTAACTCCCCGGCCCTATGCAATAGATTTTAAAATTTATTCCTAATCAGGTTGGCTGTATGAAAGGTATGAGCCGCAGGATATTTAATCACTGTGAAAAACAAAGACCTGAGATTGGAGTAGTGATGTGCATTGGTGGATTGGTCGGGTGCTGTTAATAGCCTTTGGAGCATGTTTGTCCAACCAGAGTTTGTGGTTGCAGCGAGGAATTGATGAATGACCAGCTCATGTTTTACTAAGTGTGAACAGTGGTGTGGTGTCGTAGTGGCTTTAGAGAAGCTGTGATATCTGACATGTGACTCCACATGCTATTGAATTTTACATGGAAAGCCATCCTGTTGATTTACATGTACATTCAAATATTTCACTTGCTGACAGGATCCTCCCCTCCCCTCCCCTTTTTCCCTACTAGGGATTAAACCCAGGGTTGTCACATATGGCTGCATTGTAGCCCTTTTTTATTTGGAGAAGAAATCTCACTAAATTACTAAGTTGGCTTGGTTGGGCTTAAATTTATGATCCTCCTGCTTCAGCCTTCCACATTTCTGAGATTCCAGGTGTGGGCTGCCATCTTCCCTTGAGCTGTTTTTAAGTAAGCGCTGAGATAACTGGGAAGAATTCTGATGTAGACTTCTCTTTCCCCTTATGGAATCCAGTGATTTTAAACAAATTTAGTAAACTCTGTGAGACTTGGTTTTTCACTTATAAAATGAGGACACTAGAATAATCACTTTTGATATCTGTTTTATTTAAAAATTCTGTATTTTTTTAACATGAAGACATTTTCCAGAATCTTTTCTTTTTATTGATGTTTTGGGATTTTACATTTTGAAAGAGAGCTGCTGGTGTCCATGCGTGATGGTGGGGACAAAGGCTTCTCCAGGTAAGCAGAAGGAGCTTTTGAGGTGCAGGCAGAGTTCCCCTTCCTTTTCACCTCACCCTGCCCGCAAGCCTGTTAGCTGGTGGTGGCTCTCCCTGAGTTTCCCAGCCTCTGTGCCAGCCACCTGGACACGCCCCGCAGGCACAGCCAGAAGTGTGCTTTGTGCGTCTGCTAGGCCACTCGCAGCCTGTCACGTTACAGTCAGCGTTAATGCACTGAGTGAGAAGCGTGTGGCTCCTCAGGCAGGAGTGGCTGGGGACTGCTCTTTGGGAAGGGAATGTTTAGGCTTCCCTCATGAGGAGGTGTGCATGTAGCACCTGGGAGAGCAGCACGTGAAGCTCCACAGATGGCGAGTGCAGCAGTCTCGGGCCGGGGGAGGAGACGGAGGGAGTTAGGAAGACAGTGAGGCAGTTCTAAAATCATGGGGGAGGTTTGTTTTTCTTAACATGTATCAATTAACATACTAACATGGTATAACATTTTAAAGGAGTTCTGTGTAATATTTCAGTACATGCCTATAGTGTACACTGATCACATCTGCCCTCTTTTAATGCCCATTTGCTTTCCTAATTTTGGGAAATTTTGACGGATGTCTGATATTACACTGTTCACCAATGCTTACTGGTCACCCACTTCGCCAGGTCCAGCACTGTATTTTAGGTGCTGTGGACACAGAAAATAA
>PVIR01042221.1:0-12357 GCA_004026965.1 Petromus typicus | reverse complement strand
ATTGCCTTATTACAATGCAGTCTGAACCCATTAGGTCACTATGGCAGGTGAAGTGTGTCCATTAGGTGCACTGAGCACCATGAAACAAAATAAAACACAGATGCTCCTCTGCTCACGATGCAGTGATTTCCAGATAAGCTCACAGGATGTTGCAAATATCCTAAGTCAAACCTGGATTTAATAACCTACCCTACTGTGCATCATAGTTCAGCCACATGGGAAAGCATGTGATAAAGCATGCAGAGCAACCCTGGTTTTCTCCTGTGATCTCATGGCTGACTAGAATCTGGTCCACTGCCACTGCCCGTGTGACAAAAAAGTATAGTACGGCCTGTATCACTATGCTGAGGAAAGATCACAGCTCAAAGTAGTCTCTCTCTACTGAATGTGTGTTTCTTTCACACCATGTGTCTCAGTCACTTTCTCTTCTTGCTGAGACCAAATACCAGACACCCAAAAGTAAAGGAGAAAGGGGTTATTTAACTCACAGTTTGTAGAGGTTTCAGTCCATAATCATCTGGTTCCCAAGCAGAGTGGCACTGGCAGAAGGGCATCACAGGGGAGAAAGAGTTCATGGTGCCCGCAGAGCAGCAAAAGCAGCAACAGAAGTCTTCCTGCTCCTTCGTAGTTAGAGCAGGTAGTACTCACACCCTCAGTCCTGGTGCCTTCAGTCCTCGCACTGCACCATCAATTCACCATACACTTGAGATTTAGTCACCTTTGAAACAGCTCCACCTAGACCACATGAGGCTTTGACTAGACAGAATGTTCATAACATGAGAACAGGATGATTTATCCAGTCTAGTTCCCTGAGAAACAAAAACCAGGATAAAGAAATCAGTACAGAAGAGTTACTCTGGGGTAATGCCTGGGAAAGGGAAGGGGAGGATAAGGAGTAAGCAAGAACTAGCTTATGGTGGAAATCTAGCAGCTCTGACAGGACAGGGAAAGGGAAGAGGGTTGAAAGAAGTGCTGCAGACAGCAGTGTGGCTCTGTGGAGAGAGTTCCCAGCCCGTGGGGGTATTTCCCAGTTCCCATCATGCTCTGCACGGGCCAGGAGCTCTCCCTGGATCAAAGGCTCAGGTGAAACGTTGCCTCGACTCAAATACACTGTACCCAAGGCATTGGGTAAGTCAGCTCTTTCCAGCTGGTTCTTAGAGAAGGGAGGGCCAAGAGGCACCCATCCCCACAGCCACCATGGAGGGCTGAAGGATAGAGCAGCCAGGAAAGAGAGAGCACTCCGAGTGAAGGGGTATCTCGTTCATTCACTGTCTAATTACTGGAATTAGATATTCAATGGAAGGGTCAAAATCAAAGTTGAGAAGTCTCTCAGAACATAGAGCTACAAGTCAGAAACAGGAAATATTAAATATATGACATTTCAAAAATGAGAAGGACAATCCAGGAAAGCCATTTTCCTATTAATAGAAATCTGAGAAAAAGGGAAGAAATTATAAGCAAAGAAATTATATTACACTTAGAAATTTCCGGTACTGAAAACTTGGTAGAGTATTCAACAAAATATAGAAAAACAGCACTTATCTGCATTCTTATAAAATTACAGAATGCTAAAAGGAGAAGATGCTAAAAAACTTTCAGAGACTGACCAGTTCACACACCAATGAGGCGTATCGTACGGTCACCAGACCTTAGGAGAGGCCCAGGGGATGACAGAAAACAGAAGATCCAATGCTTGTAAAGACTCCAGAGAGAATTATTTTCACCCTAAGTTGTATGTTGTCCAATAGTAAAAGGGAATTAAAGGATGAAAGCATTTACAAAATGTAATTTCCAAGCAGCTCACATTAGTTACTGGAGGACATACTCCAGCATTATATGAAAAAGAAGAAAAAGGAAGTTCTGAGATTCAAGATACAACAAATTCAACAAGATACACAAATAAATAATTTCAACAAATTATTGTTGAAAATGTCACGGAGACATTTTCAATAGACCTAGAAAGCTTCAGTCTAGACTAGTGCAAGAGGCCAGAGGGGAAAGAAGTCTCAGTGGAACACAATGTATGATTGAAACTGAGAATAATGAAGAGAATAATACAGTCTGAAGTGACCCTGTTCTTCCAAAAAGAGAAAGCCAGAAAGGATTCTAGGAAAAATGAAAATTCTATGAGGAAAATAGGGTGCAACATACAGCAACTCAAAACATGGCGTCAATTTAGGCAAATGACACAGCAAAAAAAAAGGGAAAAGCTGTTCAGCTTAGATGTTAGGAATAGTTTCTTTGAAGTGGCTCAAGAACCCTGGCATTGACATTATAGAAAATGAAAAGTACAGTACTCTGAATATGCTATTTGGCCAACCACTTGACGACATTTACATTATTTTACTAATGTAAAAACTACTTATTTTCAAATTTCAGAGTCAATTAACAGATGAAGAATATCAGTGAAAATTCAGAATAAACCATTACATTTGTTATGAGATAATAGGTAGCTACAGAAAATGGAATGTGAGCCCCGGGGACAAATGTAGAGGAAAAGTAAAGTTGCTTTCCAGTTGGAATGATATGATACAGAGTAGAAAAATTATTTTAACAACATTATTTAATATAATAAAAGCAATTAATGGAAACTTTAAAATCATATAAATAATAAACACTGGAAAAGAAGAAGTTAATGTGAGATGAACTTACATTTTTCATGAATTAACTGGCAATGATTGCAATTGAAAAAATCAAGATATAAAGTCATATTAACTATACTTGTAGATATAACTAGTCATAGAACTAAATATGGAAATAATTAAATAATAGAAAAGACTATATGAAGAACTGGCTAGGGAAATACTAGAGTTTTTTTATATATATAGTTCTCCAGCATTACATTATTTTCACGAAGTACAAGTATTGTTTTGACAGAAGTAAAAATTAAAAACAAAAGAAAAGAATTTAGTATTGTATTGTTTCAGGAAATATGGATTACAACATTGTAGAAATGCATCTTAGAACAGTGGGTTTTATTCTTAGATACCCTATCCTTTTAGTGGGACAAAATGTGTGAATTATCAATCTAATTCTGTCCTTGCACATTTTCTCTTTCGGTCGTTCTTTCTCTCTCTCTCTCTCTCTCTCTTTCTTTCTCTCTCTCTCTCTCTCTCTCTTTCTCTCTCTCTCTCTCTCTCTCTCTCTCTCTCTGTGACAGAATGTATGCAAAACTTGGCACACTAGCTAAAGACATCCAAGTCGAGGGCTCACTATTTTTAATTGCCTGTCACAATTAAATTAGTATTTCATGCCCAAAATAAAAATGTGCAAACACTGGCATATTGTGAACATTAAATTTGCAGTGACATAAAAATTAGAATGATCTGGACCACGTTCAAGTCGCAAGCCTGTTTCTTTCCTCACTTCTATCTTCAGGCTTTTCAAGCCCCAGTTCAAAAATAAATGGTTTTATCTTAATTTTGGGTTGATATACAGCTTGGCTAGGGAGCCAGCTTCCTTAGCTGCCACCACCTCCCTGCCACAGAAGCACAGCTACTCAGAAACTCACCTCGCTCCCAGCGTCTACCTGTAGCATAAATGGTAGGACTCCAGGACATTTGGACTATGAAGTGAGCTACTCTATCCCTAACTAGCACAATGGTAGCTATCTTTTTTCCAAGAGGTCCTCACTCATCGTACCTTTGTAGAAGCCAGAGAGAAATTCCTTTGCCACACCCTGTACCAAGATTTAATGTTAGGACCATACTGGTCATTTACTTTGGCCTAATATTAAGGAAGACAGCTATGCTCACCACTATTCCACCAACACCACATGCTAGCCTGATGTTAAGGGGATGGACAGATCCCAACCATGGCCTCTATGCCATGTGTCATGTACTTTGCATGTTACATCATTTCATTCTTGCAATGATCCTAGAGGCCAAGGACTATTAGAGCCATTTAAAATAAAAATCTTGGGCCAGAGAGTTAGCTCAGTGGTTCCGGCACCTGTCTTGCAAGCACAAGGACCGGGGTTTGATCCCCGGTAACCACATACCTATACTGGGTGTGGAGACTCATGCCCAGCAGCAACCAGTACCACATACCACAGTGCCGGGCGTGGTGACTCGCGCCTGTAATCCCAGCACTCGGGAGGCAGAGGCAGGAGGATTGCTGTGATGTGAATTGGAGACTGAGCTCAGGGCCAGCCTGAACTACAAAGTGAAACTCTGTCTCAAAAAAAAACCTAAAGAAAAAAAATAAAAATAAAATAAAAATCTTAAGATTCGTGGAAGTTGTAGCAGCAAGAAGCAATTACGATTGAAAACCTGTCTGTTTCCAAATCATGTTTAAGGAAGAACCTGCAGGCTGTTAGGCCTGGAGTTTGAGTTTACATCACTGTCCTTTGATCTGCATTACTCAGTAGAAAGGCTCTTTACTTCAGCAGACACTTATCAAATGTGCTGTTAGGCTCTACCTTTATCATCTCATGTCAGCCCTATATGCTAGTTTTTTAATTTTGCTGATGTTCTTTGTCATGGAGCTGCATGATCATATGGGATATATCAATCTGGGTTGGAGGTTGTTTTCTTTTGGGGCTTGAAATATTTCACTTTAAGCTCTCCTTCATATAAGAGTTTGTTGAGAAGTCTGTAATTCTTCTTTTATATGTGACTTCTTTCTTTTCTGTAACAACTTTTTAATATTCTGTTATTATGTTGAATTTCTGGAATCTTGACTATTATATGCCATATAGTAGTTTTTTTTATCTGTACATAAAATTTTTTTCCCATGTTTGGAAAGTTTTCTACTATTACTTCTGTGAACATTTTTTTTCAATGTCATTAGCATTATACCTTGCTTTTTCATCAATATTATTCGATGAATTTTTTCATAAGCCAATTGATTTTTCATGGTCTCTTGCTATTTTTAGAAATTTTTCTTTTCACAATGGCTATTTGAAATCTTATTTCTAGATCTCATATTCTGTCCTCACAATAGTTTATTCTGCTGTGCATACTTTCAATATAATTTTTAATCTCCTAGGTTTTTGTTGTTGTTGGTGGTGGGGTTTTTTTGTTTTTTTTGTTTTTTTGTGTTTTTTTTGAGACAGGGTCTCACTTTGTAGCTCAGGTTGGTTCTGAGCTCAGCCTCAAACTCACAATCTCAGTGAGTACTGTGGTATGTGGTACTGGTTGCTGCTGGGCGTGAGTCTCCACACCCAGTATAGGTATGTGGTTACCGGGGATCAAACCCCGGTCCTTGTGCTTGCAAGACAGGTGCCGGAACCACTGAGCAATTTGCAGTCTTCCTCCCGAGTGCTGAGATTACAGGCATGAGCCGCCACACCCGGCACTGTGGTATGTGGTACTGGTTGCTGGTGGGCATGAGTCTACACACCAGTATTGTATGTGGTTACCAGGGATCACCCAGGCCCTTGAGCTTGCAAGACAGGTACCCAAACCACTGAGCTAAATCTCCGGCACCTTTCCTAGATATTTGATTGAATCTGTTTGGTAGACTCCATATCTTTCCTATGTTGTACATTCTTGGTTTCTATCATTTTTCTCTGGTTTTTTATTTTTTTTAATTTATGTCTTTGTTAGATTCACTAATCATGCCTTGCATTATGCTCATCATCTCTGGGGATCTGATAAATTATATTTTTGTTTGTTTGTTTGGGTTTTGTTTGTTTGTTTGAGATAAGGTGTTACTTTGTGGTTCAGGCTGACCCTGAGCTCAGCCTCAAACTCACATTACAGCAATCTGCAATCTTCCTCCCGAGTGCTGGGATTACAGGCATGAGCCATCACAACCAGCACTGTGGTATGTGGTACTGATTGTTGCTAGGTGTGAGTCTCCACACCCAGTATTGTATGCGGTTACCAGGGAATCGAACCAGGGCTCTTGCGCTTGCAAGACAGGCACCGGGACCAATGAGCTAAATCCCCGGTCCTGAGAAATTCTTTTTATTTTTCTAATGCCTCATTGGTGAAGACAAGAAGGAAAAAAGGAAAAAACAGAAACAAGAACAAAACAGAACTAAAAACATTGTCCCATTTGAAAAAAAAATCACAAAAAGAAAAAAAATAATAAAATATATAAAAGCAAAGGAAGGAAGAAAAGCAGGAAAAATAGGTCCACTCTTGGGTGTTTCTACTATCACTAGTTGACAGAGGAGGCAGACAGAGCCCAGATCCATTGATTGATTCCAACAAGTCAGAAGAATTATGGTGAGAGTGGATAAGCTCAGCACACCTAGACCTTTAGTTCCACGAAGTTCAGGCTTGCTCTGGTTTCTGGCTGTAAGACTGGGAGTAAGACTGCTCTGGTTTCTGGCTGTAAGACTGCGGAGTGCCTCCTGCCAGCTTGAACTCAGCTCCAGGACGCCCTGCCGCCTTGGACTTGGTTCCACCTCACCCTGACATTTGGAACTGCTAGATGGAGCCAATCCACAGCTGCTGTGAGCTCTGACATCAGTCGAACACTTTATGAAATGTCTAGAGATTAATTACCCTCTCCTGGGGTGCAGAGCATGTGAACCTGAATAACTCACCAGACCCTGCAGTCTACAGCATCCACTGTTACGTTCCACTGGTGCATTTCTCCATAACGGCCCCTACGGTTGTCAGCAGTCACTGTGCCATTTCGAATTGCCCTTCCTGCCCAGTGAGCCAGGGCTCGGGGAGAAAATGCTGCTTGCTACTTCCCTCAACTGCGTTGCAATCCCTTTCTTTACTCCGATTCTCACTTCATATCCTTCTGGGTCCTAGAAATGCACTTTCATCTGCCTCCATCTCTTCCTCACATGGCTCTATTCCAGCACCTGGACTCTAAATATCAGACAGGCTCTTTCTCTACTCCTCACCATTCTGCCATCTTCCTGGAAATCTCTAAAATGACATTTTTCACCATATTCAGTGTTGATGATAATGATGGTGGTGATGATTCTTATTGCAGTGTTGATCTGAAACCCAGAAGCCTACACACACTGAACAAGTACCCTACTGCTGAGCTTACTCTCTGCTTACCCACTAATTATTTTTGAATAATTAAGCAAGGAACAAAATGGCAAATCAGAAATGCATGTTATTTTCATAGCACTTTCATATTCATTCATAATGCCTGAACATTTAAAAATGGGGTTTTAGTTGCAATTTTAAATAATATTCATTTTGACAAATGATATAAGTGATATATTGATATCTAGTATCCAGTGACCTGGTGCAGAACTTGAGATAGTTCCTTTAGAGATTGAAGATAGAAAATATGTATTTGGGGAGATTTTATATGAGTGATTTTGCCTAAACTGAGATCTAATTTTTTTTTTTTTTTTTTTTTGAGACAAGGTCTGACTTTGTAGTTCAGGCTGGCCCTGAGCTCAGCCTCCAACTCACATCACAGCAATCCTCTGCCTCTGCCTCCCAAGTGCTGGGATTACAGACATGAGCCACCACGCCCAGCACTGTGATACGTGGTACTGGTTGCTGCAGGGGTGAGTCTCCATGCCCGGTATTGTTATGTGGTTACCGGGGATCGAACCCGGGCCCTTGCGCTTGCAAGACAGTCGCCGGAACCACTGAGCTAAATCCCCGGCCCAGCTAAATCCCCGGCCCCTAATTTTTATAAGAGGGGAAAAAAGTAAGAAAAATATGTTATTTGAGAGTCACAGTTGTTGATTATTCACTTCATCCTTTTACAAAAAGCACATAAAACAGATTTATATACTAAAAATGTGAAGACTAAAGACATGAAAATAATACAAAATAATTAAGATGTTTGAAATGTTATTTTAAGTGTCATCTCTAGTTTGGCAAGTAAATTTAATTTAGAACTAATTTACATATAATAAAATATATGCATGTTAAGCTCTTGGCTTGATGTTTTAGCAAATTTATCCATTTAATTAACCACTCTTTCAATTAATGCACAGAGCATTTCTATGACTGTGAAACTTGTGTGCTCATTTCTCCTAATGTCCCACCTCCCCAGCCTTAGGGAAACATGGAACCATTTTCTAATACTGTTCATTAAATGTGACTTTTTATACATTATCCCCGGTAGTTTGCCTGTGATGTGCCTATGTCAGAGTTTTGAAAATACTCATCTTGTTTGGAATTATACTACCTCTTAAGACCTGTAAATAAATATTAATTATCAAATCTGTGAAAAAATTGTTTTCACAACTGTTTTCTATGCACCTTTGTTATTCTATTCTTGAGATTTCAATTATATTTGATCTTAGGTTTTAATAATTTCTGTTAATTTGTCTTTAAATCCACTGAATTAATTTTGTCATTTCCACTCTGTTATGAATTCTTTCCAGTTAATTTTTTAGTTATTTGTATTTTAGTTCTAGAGTTTTCATCTAGTCCTTTCTCATTGCCATCATTATTTGTCTCCTCTTCTCACTCCTTCTTCTTGTTTTCACCTCTGTGTTAAAATTTCCTATCTGAGGGCCAGAGATTTAGCTCACTGGGAGAGTGAAAGGAGAGAGATTCTTGGTGTGGTAAGGAGCTGAGAGAGGCTGAGGATTTCCCCGCAGCTGAAAGGCTGAAAGCCTCTGTCTTTTTCTTGTGCTCTTGCTGGAGCAGGTGATCCAGAGGAGTCCTGCTCTGGAGGTCTTGTGGACTATAAAGTCTGCCACCTTGCTGGTGTAGCCAATTCATTATCATATTAAGAAATGAGCTTGACAAGATGGGCATTGATGACAATGCCAGCCTCAGCATTAGAGGAAGAGTAGATGGAAGAGCAGAAATCACTTTCAAATTTGCGAGATATAACCTGGTCCTCAGATCTCTTTTACTGGGCTCTATAATCCCTGCTTCACTATCTTCTTGTTATCGTACATGCCAGCTTTTTCCAGAAGGCAAGTCAGATTCTTGGGCACTACGTTAGGAACGTGCACACAGAAGGCCAGTGAGCTTGCTCTCAGAGATGATTTGGCCCACAGCCTCAGCAGTGCCAAGAGATGCAGGTCTTATGCCCTGGTCACCCATGGTGCCATGACACAACAGTGTTCCAGAAGGGCCATCCCATGGTTTCTGGAAGGTAGTGATGGACTGCAATCACAAGTCCCTCCATCATGTAATAGTTGTCAGGGACCACCTTGGTCTAGGGGGATAAGTAGTTGATGCAGCAGGAAGGTGTCTGCTGGCTTTAAGGAGGTTGTCATACTCATTTTGGTTCATCCAGGGTAAACATGAAAGAAAAGGAGAGATTGTGACTCCTTTGACTCCACCCTTCAAGAAGGCTGCAGCCTTCTCCATGGCAGCGAACCACACCAGTAGATTCCACACACAATCGGGACCAACATCATTCTATTTGACGTTAGCAGGCTTTTTCTCTGGAGAGAGGGAAAAGAGCTTCCACTGGTGACAAGCTTGCCATTCTCAGACTTGACTGTGACATTGAACTTGGCATGGGTGAAATTCTACTGGAGTGTGTAGGCCACTAATGATGAAGAGATCACCAATGACAACAACATCTGTGTTACCAGAGTGACCACATACCCAATGCCAAATCAATTTGCTCCAACTTTCACCACCATGTTGTGGCTGGTGCTACATGAGATCAGCTCAGCTGATGTAGCTTCTCATCAATAAGCAAGGGAGAAAGGTCTTAGAGATTTCCAAAGGCAAATTTATATCTCATAGTTTTGATTTTACTCTAATTTTCTAGTAAGCTCAAATACCCTTCAAGTATTTTAAGTATTCATAATTAGAATTCTTTCATGTGATATTGAAATAAATATTAACTGCACCATCTCATATTTCTAGTTTCTTTAAAGGAAGAACAAGTGGCAGATTATTAATGATTAGCCTTATTGTTTTAGTAGGAATAAAGGTAAGAAATGTACCAATGAAACAGGGTTGAGTTGAGAGACCAAGTGGGCCTGTCTCTGATAGAATAACCAGAGAAAATGAAGCTTCTTATCAGTGAGAAATTACTCCGTGGTTACAAAAGGAAGAGAAAAAAGGAAGAAAAAAAATGGCAACACCTTTCCTTTCTTTGGAATTAGGCTGGATTTATTGTCTATTTTGCAAAAGAAGTAGAGCTCAGTCCTGCATTAGATTTATACTCAAGAGTTTCAGAAAGAAGTAGAAAGGCCAGGAAAGAAGAAACAAGTTTGTCACCTTGAAATATTTCAAGCGGACCAAGCACAGACAGACAGAAGATAGACAAACACACATGCACACACATATGCTCATATATCACATACACACCATACACAAATATAAACATAACTTTATACACAAATATAAACATAACATATGCTGTATTTTCACTTCTCTAATGTAGTGGACCTTTGTATGAATCTATTCAGTGACTTGCTAGTCATTTTGTACACTCTACTATTCCTAGGTTTTTTTCTAAAGGCACAATCTCGCTTTGATTCAGTCCTAACTGGCTGTTTTACCCCATCCTCGTGAATACACTCAAGGGAGAGTGTCCTTTTCTACCCTCAGCTGCGCAGCGCCCTTTCCTTTTTATTCACACTGGACTTTCCAACTCTGGCTTGGGACTGATTCTGAACAGCAGTAAAGAGTTTTAATAGGGTTAGAACAGGCCATCTGCAAGGAGCAGCAGCTTATTAGCTGCTGGAGACTAGTCGGTGAAACTGACACGACAAGGTAAGAACCACTGGACTCTGTCTAGCCCAGGACTACTCCCTCGTTTCCTTTTTATCAGTACAATATTCCATGAAATCAGTACCAAATCTTTTTAGAAATTATGTTTGCAGAGTGCCTGTTCAAAATTCAGCACCGTTAGTGGAGAAACCAAACAAACAAAAGGGCACACAAGAGTTGTGTTTCCCCACTCGTCCTGACACAAAAGGTGTTTACATTTGTTTTCTAGCGCCTTCCTGTGCTCAGGAAAAGAGGCAGCTGATCCGACAGCTGATGACAGAGCCTTTTTGAAGGGCAATTTCCAGAGGACCCTAATACGGGAAGCAGCTGCTCCTCCTCCTCTGGGAAATTCACCCAACAGCATTGGCAGGGGGAGGGTGGAGAGCGCATAACGTACGTATGCTTTTCTCAGCATGCGGAGAAGTTAATCAACACTGATTCCTAGTCTATATATTTTTTTTCAAGTTTGTGTGTGGCTTATTGCAGAAGACATCACAGGCCCAAAGATGTACACACCACACAAACTCTGGGGTTCAATTTAAGTAATACACCCTACAATGGGCTTTCTTTCTTACAGAGCTGTTGTTTTTCATAGCCACCCAGGTGACACTGACCTGAAACATTTGAGATTTCCCCAGCCGAGGCTTTCCTGTACTCAGGACTGGATTAGCTCTGTACAGCATACTCTACACTTGGGTTCCAGGATCTTGGGTTTCTAGACACTGAGACTCAGAGTAAGTAAGCTAAAATGAAGGCCTGAACTCCCGTCCACATCATGGCCTCTTCCAAACCAGGCTGCTAATTCAGGGCTAAGTTAGGATAGGCATCCAAAATATCTCTGGATGGCAGTGCTTAGAACGCCCATCCCAGGGGGTGGGGCTAGAACTACTCAGAACACTGAGAAACAGACTTTGACAGAAGCCTTATCTCACAGATCCTTCTATATATGCTCTATGTTCAGAGAAAGAGCCTGGAGTAGGTGGCTCAAAGCAGGTGGGACAGCTGGTCAACCTCTTTAGCCAGGGATGAAGTGCTTGAATAGATTCAACCCAGGGTGCGGTAATGCTCTCATCTGAGTGCACCCCTCAGAATTTATATGTTGGAAACTTAATTCCTAAAGATGCATGTTAATGATATTTGGAGATGAGTTCTTTGGGAGGGGGAAGACTCTGTGCTTGTGAAATCTCTGTACTTATGAATGAATTAGTTCACTTATAGATTAAGAGATTAGTGAGTTAATCAGTTATTATGGGAGTAGCTTTGTTATAAAAAGTGAGCTCTTAGCAACACAATGTATAATAATATTGGAAACAGCCCTTAAGCCCACCTACAGATGAATGAATGAACAAAATGTGATATTTATATACAATAGTATACTAGTTTGTCGTAAAGAAGGATAAACTTGAGACATTTTTAGGTGCACAGATGAATCCTGACGCCTTAATATTAAGGTAAATAAGTCAGACACACACATTTAAATATTGACTTGCTTCTTTTCTGTTTGTGTGAGAAACCCAAAATGTAAATAAAGAGTTAAAAAAAAAAAAAGAGGATAGATATTAGAAAGCAAGAAGAATTTGTTCAAGGGCCGGGGAGTTAGCTCAGTGGTTCCGGCACCTGTCTTGCAAGCACAAGGGCCCGGGTTCGATTCCCCGGTAACCACATAACAATACTGGGTGTGGAGACCCACACCCAGCAGCAACCAGTACCACATACCACAGTGCCGGGCGTGGTGGCTCACGCCTGTAATCCCAGCACTCGGGAGGCAGAGGCAGGAGGATTG
>PVIR01042220.1:0-12343 GCA_004026965.1 Petromus typicus | reverse complement strand
CAGTACCACTTGAACTAAATCCCTGGCCTGACAAATAATATTTTTAAACAATTCCATGTTAAAAATCAAGCTGACTGTGGTGACTGACACCTGTAGTTCTAGGATTTGGGAGGCTGAGGCAGGATGATCACAGGAGCTCAAGGCCTGAGTAAGCTCATAGCGAGTTCAAGGCCAACCTGAACTACATAGTGAGATGTCTGAACACGAAAAAAATCTAAATTAATAGAAAAATCCATGGCAAAGCAAACGGTCACACTTTTAATACAGGCAGGGTTTTCGCAGCAGTATATTTTCACCTTGTGGTCTGCGGTAGGTTACAGTTTTTCCTGTTTGAGTTTTTGAAGAATCCGTTAGTAAATCATTTTAAGTTTGCAGTAGGATCGAACATTTCATAAACGCACCGCTAAATGTCATTCAAAAGCAGTAGAAAGGCGTTAGTTTTACACCATACAATAATTTGGGTAAAAAAATATTCTTTTTGGAGTTTAGAAGAAAAGTCTGCGAAATTGGCAAGGCCTAGTTTTCTGTTGCTGGGGGTTCTCTTGTGCTTCGTTTTATTCCTCCTGGCTGTTCCAGATTGTTTTATTGTGGTCAGATTCTCTTAGGCTGTCATCCCGCGGGAGTCCGGCTGAGTGGTATCAAATCCATCCGCAGTGCTGCAGACATCACCGCTGTCTACTTCCTGTCTCCATCTCTCTAAATGAAACTATCTGGTAGGCGGTCACCCCACACCCCCTTCCCTGTCACCCACCAGTCTACTCTTGTCTCGGGACTGGTTGGAAACATACAACAGGACTCTGGCTTCCTTCTCTCAGTGTTGAACAACTAGACTATTGCTGGGAAGGACAAGAGGTTACAAGTGGGACAAGGTCTCGCTGTGTAGCCCAGGCTGTAATGAACTCACAGCATCCTCCTGCCTCAGCCTCCCAAGTGCTGGGAGGATAGCCCAACACAGCAGTTTGATTTTTAATTGAGAAAATTCTTGCTTTGTAGTTGGATTAATGGAAATACCAAAGACTTATACAGTGGACCCTTGACTTACAAACTTAATTCATATCCAAGGGCTGGTTGTAACTCATGTTGGTCAGTGAAGGCTCAGACTCCCCTCCATAGCCTTTAAAGTCTTTTTTCTGTATACACGCAGATCTCAGTGTCCTCAGAGAGACATTAGCCCAGGACTATTCTATTAACCCCTTCCAGAGCTCTGTAAAGGGTAAGTATGTATCTAGGATCATCTGGAAGCACAAGTGGCCAGCATCTGGGTCACACTTTGGTTTTGGTGGGTTTTTTTTTAAAGGAATTTATTTATTTATTTATTTTGCAGTACTAGAGATTGAATTTGGGCCCTTATGCTTCCAAGGTAGGTGCAGTATCACTTGAGCTAAATCCCCAGCCCTTCAAGACTTTGTTCTTATGTTAAAAACAAAATTCTGGTCCCAGCCCTAGTTGTTCATTTGTCCGGCCAGCCGTCCCTTAAGGGCCCGCTGTATACTGTTATTTTTTTAAAATAGGACTTTAGTTTTAGCATAGCTTCGAGTTTGCAGAAGTCTTGTGGAGAGGATGGTGCAGGAATTTCCGCAGCCCCGCCCCCTAAGCCACACCCCCCGTTAGGAGGAGCCAGCCTGGGCCTGTGCCGGCTCACCAAGCCCGCTGCACGCAGATTTCCTCCATTCTTGCCCGGCGTCCGGTTCCTCCTGTCCCCTAATCCACACGGAGTCCTTGTGTCTGAGGCCTCTCAGCTCTGACAGCTTCCTGGCTTCCCCCTAGTCGCTGGTGGCCGTGAGGGCTGGGCCTGCTGCTTTTCCAGGCTGCCCTGTGGCTGTCTGCATCCCCGTGGCCTGCTCTCCTGGCCCAGGTGTGTTTTCGTGGTCACGGCTCTGTCCCCTTCTTGTGACACTCTGGAAGGAAGTCGCTTACGGAGCGGAGGCTTAGGTGCCTGTCCTGGCCTTGGAGCAGGCTTGTGAAGTATCCGTCCTGGGCTTGACGTTTGTCTCTTCTCCCTTTTCTCCCATTCACTTACCTACTGAGCCATTCACTTAGAGCGCCGTGGGCTCGCCGCCATTGGTCCTCTGCTTTGGACTGGAGTTCCGTACTTTACCATGTAGCCACTGACGGCTCCTGAGTCCAGCCTGACGCGTCCCAGGCTAACCGGAGACCACACTGACCATTCCAGCCCCTTCCCGCCACTTTGTGTGGTCCTGGGGACTGAACCCAGGACTTGCACACTGAGCTGCATCCCCAGCCCCTTTTAAAACTTTTTATCTGGAGGTAAACTCTCAATAAGTTGCCCAGGCTGGGCTCCAATTTGCAATCCTCCTGCCTCAGCCTTCCACGGTGCTGGGATTACAGCCATGCACTACCACGCCCAGCTAACCTTGTGCTTCTCTGTGATCTCATCTGTGTACGTCGAGGGTCACTCTTGGTGTATGAGTTGTGACAAATGTGTGGCACCTGCTGTCACCATTCCAGTATTTATAGAATGGTTAGACTGTACTTAACAGACCCTCACAGGTACCTCATTCAGACACCTCCTCTGTGACCTCTGGAAACCCATCTTTATACATAGATATAGATATCTACATATGTCATTTATATATTCTATGTTATATAAAATTCATGTTAGTAATATATTAAATTTTATTTTTAATAGATATATAAACAAAATTATACATATTAATGGGGCACCATATTTTATTTCAGTACATATTTATATTATGTAATGTTTATAACAGGTTCACCATATCTGCTTTCTTAAACATTTATCATTTTATTTTGTTTTCTGGTTTTGTTTTGTTTGGTTTTTTTTTGAGATAGGATTTTTTTTTAATTGAATCTTTGGTACATTTTATACACACATCACGATCACACTCAACACTGGGAATTAGTACCCGTGTATGACACGAGTCAATTCTCATTTGTACTCATTCCCCTGCTCACTAGGATCTTGTTATATAGTTCAGGCCAGCCATGAACTTGAGGTGATCCTCCTGCCTCAGCTTCCCAAGTGCTAATATTACCAGCGTGTGCTGCCGTGTCCAGCCAAAATCCTTTCTTCTGGCTTTGTGAAAAGTATAGCACAGTACTATTATCTGTAGCATAGATAATAAGCAGAGCGTCTTGCTCCTCCCACGGTGACAGCACCCTCACTTCGGCCTTCCTCATCTCTCTCCTCCCCCACCCCCCAGCCTCCAGCCGGGCTTGTCCCGCCGCTCTGATCGCACTTCCTTCTGATGCACACCGGTTTGGCTTTCTCCGAATGCCCTATCAATGGCTTTTCCCTTTCACACTGGCTCCTTTCACTTGGTAGTTTGGATTTAGAACCCATGACACAGACGCTGCGGTTTGCTCAGCCATGGACGTGCTGAAGACAGTTCGGTTGCTTCTGGGTTTTGTTGGCGACAGACGAGGCTGCTGTAAACACGCATGCGCAGGTTTTTGTGCGGCGGGAGCTTTTAAATCTACTGTGCAGATGCCCTGGTGCACGAATGCGGGAAAACCACGTGACGGTGCAGCGACCTCCACAGCCCTGCGTTGTCCCACGTCACTACTCGAGAGCTTTGTTTTCTGTCTTACAGCGGAGGTTTAAGTGGGTCTGTATGCATTATCTAAACCCTTGGTAAGATGAGCATTTTGCAAGTTTTTTTTTTTTTTTTTCCAGTCTGCAGTTTTTCATTTTATTCTTGTAATGATATTTGTCTCAGGGAGATATGTGAGCTTTTAGAAACTATTTTACTTTTGAACAAAGTATATAATCAAAGAGGAAAATAGGAGATAGGAGGAAATGGAGATAGGTCCTTTGCAGGTGAGCTGGCGACCAAGAGATGGAGGGGAAGAGAAGGAGATGGAACAGATTTAAGATGGGCTACGTCCAGCTCCTCACTCCCACCATGAATGTAATCTTTATGTACTGTTAGCAATTTTTAAAAAAGTTAACTTGAACAGCTCTACTTTTTTTTTGAGACAGTCTCACTTTGTAGTCAGATTGGCCTTGAACTCATTATGCCTCCTGCCTCTGCCTCTGCAGTGCTGGATTACAGGCATGAGCCACCACGCCCGGCATTGAGGTATGTTGTTACCAGGATTGAACTCGAGACCTTGTGTTTGCCAGGGAGGTACCAGCACCACTGAACTAAATCCCCAGCCGAACAGTTCTACTTTTAAATAGCTCTTGAATAGAAATATTTTCCAGCCCAAGGATTTAGCTCAGTGGTTCCCACACCTGTCTTGCAAGTGCAGGGTCCCAGTTTGATCTACTAACCACAAATAGCAATGCCAGGTGTGGAGACTCACTCTCACCAGCAATCAGAACCACATGCCACAGTGCATGGCATTGGTGGCTCACACCTATAATCCCAGCACCTGGGAGGCAGAGGCAGGAGGATTGCTGTGAGTTTAAGGCTGAGCCCAGGGCCAGCATGAACTACAAAGAATGAAACCCTGTCTCAAAAAAAAAAAAAAAAATTGCTGTTCCTCACAATGTGTGCATGACTGGCATTAACCAGGAATTCAGTAAGGGGAAAAGCTTACCAAATTGTGAAATAGCACTTGGATGCTCCCTGCCCGGCATTGTTGTATGTGGTTACCAGGGAACAAACTGGGGCCCTTGAACCAGCAAGACAGGCGCCAGAACCACTGAGCTAAATCCCCAGCCCAAGGAGCAGCTTCTGACATTAGACCTTCACATAATTCCAGTTACTTTCTTTGATGGAATTTAGGCCTTCTACCATGCTTTGAGACATGGACTCTGGAGCTGCACTGCCTGACCCAGCCTGGCACTGCCCCTCCCAGCTCTGGTGACTGGGTAAGTGACATGGGGCACCCTCGGTACCTGGAATGGGCTCAGGTGAGGGGGTTCACTGCCCATTTGCCTAGGTCTCCCCTCTTCCCACCTGCTTTTGCCCAGATACCACTGTTCGGGAACACTGGCCACCCCATCGTATTTATGGAGGAGGAAACCGGGTCCTCACCGACTCACTGGGGTCTCACAGTTCCAGCAGAAATGCTGAGCACCCCGACTCCCAGTCTGGTCCACACCACACTGCATGGAGGCCAAAGCTCAGCCCCCTGCCCCCCCGCTGAGGTACTTGACTGTCCCTGCACAGAGTCAGGAGGGGAGCCCTCACCTTTGCAGCCGATCTGATCTGGTCAGTCCCTGGGGAGGGCAGCTTTGCAAACGGAGTGGCAGTTTCCATGATACGATCTTACACTCAAAGCCTTCCTTGGAGGAGACACACTTGCTGCTACTTCAGGGGGCCAAGCATGTGTCCTGAACTTAGGAAGATGGCACTGGGGCCACCATTGCAGAAAGGGGAGGCTCAGGTCCCTGTCTACCCTATCGTGTGCTAAAGAAACTCTCCCTGCCTGGAGTTAGGCCCTTGAGATTTTCACTAGCCTTTGGGGTTTTTTTTGTTGTTTTTAAAATTTTTTTTTGAGACAGGGTCTTGTTATGTATCCAGGCTGAACTTGAACTCACTATATAGCCCAAGTTGGCCTTGAACTCCCAGAGATCCTCTTGCCTCAGCCTCCTGAGTGCTGAGAATGCAGGCGTGCACCACCACCACCGATGGCTGCTGTCGAGGGGCATCTTGTTTGTCCCTCTCTCCAGGAGCCACCTCTGCAGTCGAGCCTCGAAGCTGTCACAAGGGTCGCCCCAGTGTGATGGACCCTTCGGCGCCTACCACGTTCCCAAGCTTTTACCTCCAGAAACGCGGCGATTAGCGATGCTCTCAGCCGGCACCATCAACGCATCCCGGCTGAGCTCTGGGGACCCAGGGCTGCCTGTTCAGTGTGGTCCCTGTCCCAGCTGCCTCCCGCTGCCCTCCTTGCTTTCCCTTTGGCGGCCAGCACCCCAATTGTTCTTGTCCCACATCCCAGTCTCCAGGTCTGTTTGGGGGGATGTGACCCTTAAGCTGAGACCCTGGTGCCACCCTGTGAGGGCTTCAAGACTGCAGTCTAGGTTGGTGCCCAGGGCGGGTGCACAGATGAGGTCTCAGGGGTCCCGGCTGCAGTCCTGGGCAGAGGGACGGGTGCACCAGGTAGTCCCCAGCGCGGAGGCTGGTACAGGGTTTGCCCTCTGCTGTCACTGCTGGCCTGCGGGTGCCCTCCCTGTGATGGGCTCGGCTGCCCCACGTAGGAGGCGCTTTGGGGGGGTTTAGCAAATGCGCAGGGAGTGGGTGCACGTCCTGCAGACCAGGCCACACGTCCACACCAGCTCCGCTGTGACGGTGGGGCAAGCACGGTGATAAAGTCTGTGCCGTTAGACCCACGACAGCCACTGTCACCTCCCGTGGTCACAGCACAGACAGTGGTTGGTGACTGGGGCTTGGACAGCAGATTCAGGGGCACTGATGTCCCCTGCCAGGGCGCTTCCACTGAGTATTTTGTTCACACCGGTGAGAAAGTGTGTCCACATTCTGCTGTGTCACATTCTGTTAACATTCCATAAATGACAGGGCATTTTACTGTGAGAGATTTGTGTTAGTTGATTTTGCTTAACTGTTAGGAAATAATGTGAGAATTCTGAGCATGACTAAGGTTCATGGGGCATTTTCTTTCTTCTTCCCCACTACTCTTCTTTCCAGCACTGGGGATTAAACCCAGTACCTTTTCACCCAGATGTATTCCCAGCCCTTTGGGGACTTCTTGAGATAGGATCTCAGTGGGCTGTTAAATTGCCAGTCTAAGCTCTAGCCTGCAACCCTCCTGCCTCAGCCTCCCAGAGTGCTAGGATAACAGATGCGTGCCATCACGCTTGGCTATGAAGTGGATTTTATGAAGGGTGTTTTCTCCTCACAGTGATTTTTAGGGCCTTCTCGGTCATAAGCTGAGCTGCATCTACCCTTTGTAGCCAAGCTGAGGTCAGGCTGGGGCGTCATGGGAAGCCATGGGGAGAAGTGGGGGACTGTGGCCCCACAGGCCGGAAGGAGTGGGAGGAGCCCCCCTCCCCCACACAGGGCATCCCCCCCCCACCCCGTTCAGCACACCTCTCCACATCCTCACACAAGTCTCTTTGTGTCCGTTGCACAAGTGTCACCCTTACACCCAGGAGGCTGAGACAGGAGGATGCCTCAGGGTAAGAGTTCAAGGACCATTTCATAATGTTTTTTTTTTTTTTTTTTTTAAGTGCTAGGGCTCAGTGTGTCCCAGGGCAAAGAGTCTTAAAATCATGGTGTCCTTTGTAGAATACTATGACACTTGATGTGCTTGACTTCATGGGACAAAAAGAATTCATTTATGGAAGAAAATGACTCGATAGCATGTCTGCACAGAGTGTATCTAAAAAATTACACACAGAACTTGAAGTCGCAGGGAAATAGTTCTCTTTGATTTTTCTCTATGAACCGAGGGAAATTTCCTATGTGGTGCCCCAGGCAGGACACCCCC
Source organism: Petromus typicus (assembly GCA_004026965.1). Lineage (NCBI taxonomy): Eukaryota > Metazoa > Chordata > Mammalia > Rodentia > Petromuridae > Petromus > Petromus typicus. Next base: position 4,960 of record PVIR01042220.1, on the reverse strand, counting down.
GTTCAGCATGTTTCACGGGTGCCCTGTTCATGAGGCCCTGGCTGGAGATGAAGGACAGGGATTCCAGCAGCTGCTCTGCCAGCTCCTGCAGTGCGACCCTGGACAAGTCACTCACCCCCTCTGGGCTTCGCTTTCTCTTTGCATACAGGAGTTGGGATATGAGCCGGAGATCATCTGAGGCCCTTGGCAGGCCTGGCCTTCAAGGGCGGCCTCGATCCCTGTCCCTTGTCATACTCAGGACTCTATGGTCCTACTCAGGACCCTACTCAGGACCCCCTCAGGCCACATCACTGCAGAGTCCCTCCACTGTCCCATCTGGACCTGCAGCCCTCACCCAGGGGTGACCATACATGGTCCGGGTGGAGGAAAGGTTCTTGTCCTTCCCTACCTGAGAGCTTGCCTCCCCCTCACCCCTGCAGGCCTCAAGCTCTGAGGGGGTCCAGGCTGTTAAAGCAATTTGCACAGTAATTAGCAAGGCTCCCCTACTGAGCTGGACCCATTGGGCTGGGGCTGTTCCCTGTTAGGGGTCCAGGCTGTGCCTGGGGTCAGGCCACAGGGGAGGAATTTCCTACTGCTGTCCTCTTGCACCCAGGGAGAGGTACAGTGACTGTCCAGCGCCCTGGCTGACTGCGCAATGAGTCTGGGGCCAGGAGGCACCCTGGCTGCCCCGGCCTGGACCCAAGACAAAGGCAGCCTGCCTGTGGAGAGGTCATCCTTCGTGATGACACATGCTTGCTCGTGTCCTTCTGGCCCCCTAGCAAAGCACGTGTGTGGCCAGGAGAAGGTATGACGTGGGTCGTCACATTTGAGCCTCTCCTTCAGGTGAGGATCGGGGCACTGAGGCCCAGAGAGGTGAGGCTGTGGCCCAGGCTGGCCTGGAACTCTCAGTGATCGTCCTGCCTCAGCCTCCTGAGTGCTGGGATAACAAGGGTGGGCATGTAAGGCGTTCTGCCAGCTTTGGTGGGTGTTAGAACTGGATCGCAGTAGGACATGAGGCCTAGCTTTGGTAGAAGCTCGGCCAATGTGCAGGACCCTGAAGAACACCTGGGCACTGCTCTTTCCCGGTCCCTGCAGTCACCTGGAAGACCCTGCCCAGGCCACGTGGGTTGCAGCGCAGGCTCCCAGCTCCCTTTGACCAAGCTCTTTTGCAGACCCCAGTCGCAATGACAAACTCCTCCCTTCCACCTCCACTGGCCAAACCGCGGAAAGTATTCGAAGCACGCAGCAGAGAATGTGCAGCTCCCAGCATCAGCCTGGCCCACTATTCCTCCATCCAGGCCTGGCTGAGATCCTCCAGCTGCCAGCAAGCCCCAGCTCCGCCCCCAACGCGCTTTCTGCCTTTTTTCTTTTCAGAAAGTTAACACTGCAGCAGGCTCTGGGGCCCGGGGTTCTGGAAGCTCAGCTCTCAGGGGTGGGAGTTAAATGTGTGTGTGGGGGCCCTAGGGGAGGCCAGTTGGGAGCAGCAAGATCTGTCTGCTAGGGCTGTCCCCAACAACCAGGTCTTCTGCGAACTTGTCCCCATGTATGTGTTGCTAAAAGTGGTCATGGGGGGGGGGGCACTAGAGAGCTGTGGCTGAAAGTCCAAGGTCAAAGCGCAGGCATACTGAGGGATGGGTGCCCGTGTCTTCCTCGGAGAAGCTGTCTTCTTTAGCCAGACCTTGCAGAAGGATAGAGGTCTGTCCTGGCCGTCTTTTTTTTTTTTCTTCTTTTTTGAGGCACAGTCTTGCTATATGGCCCTGGCTGGCCTCAAACTCAAAGAGATATTGCTGCATCAGCCTCCTGAATTGTGGGATAATCAGTTTGCACTGCCATGCCCAGCTTGGGCTTCTTTTATAGGGCTACAACTCCTACTTTTGAGAGCTCCACTGTGGCAACCTAAGCTCCTCCCAAGCCCCGACTTCTAGTACTATGACCTTGGCGGTTGAATTAAAAGGGGCGCCACAGGGCCGGGGATATAGCTCAGTGGTTCGGGCGCCTGTCTTGCAAGTGCAAGGACCGGGGTTCGATCCCCGGTAACCACATAACAATACTGGGCGTGGAGACTCACCCCAGCAGCAACCAGTACCACATACCACAGTGCCCGGCATGGTGGCTCACCCCTGTAATCCTAGCACTCGGAAGGCAGAGGCAGGAGGATTGCTGTGATGTGAGTTGGAGCTGAGCTCAGGGCCAGCCTGAACCACAAAAAGCGAAACCCTGTCTCAAAAAAACCTTAAAAAAAAGGGGGGGGGGGCGCCACAAATCTTGGGCTCCCATACCCCCTGTGAGCGCTCTGTACTGGAATCCACAGATCCAGTGGGTCTGAGCCAACTGTGAGTACTTCACCAAAAGCTCCGCCAGATTTGGGCTTCCAAAAGGCCTAACTCTGCCTGGACATTTAATAGCTGTCGAGCGTGTACTATCAAGTAAATAATGGATACTTCCTTTTCCAGGAGGCAGAAGAAAGCGCTGCAACTCTCTGACGTCCGCCTGCCCAGGGCGATCCTCACGTTCACCTCCAGCTGCAGCCAGGGCAGAAGTTCTGCTCCATGGTCTGGTAGGGGGTAGCCACGGAGGGACAGGGGCTCCTGCTGGCCTGGGGCTCCCGCTGGTCTGCTGCGCGACTCTTCGGCCTTCATTCACACGAAATGCGATCCCATCACTCAAGCCAGGCACCCGGTCTTGGCCAGTGCAGGTAATGATGATACGGGGCTCATTTATGCAAGATTATCCCTTTATCACATTTCCAGACTCATTTGTGAGGCTCATGTTCCCCCCGAGGGCGTCATCAAGCAAGTTAAGTTGAACTATTTCCCTCCCGCGGCGAACTGGCGGGAGTCTCCCTCGTTGACGGATGAGGCCCGCTGCCTCTGCCAAATAGGGTCGGCGTGATGGATCTTTTACTTGTGAATATTATAGCTGGAAATTAGCATGTTTATTGAGGTAGAATGTGTTTGTTTACATCCCACTACCCATGGCATTACCTCTTATGACCTGACTTATTTAGTTGGGGATAAGCACAAACGATCTGCGTTTTGGCACCCACGAAAAATTAATGAACTTCCAGATAGAGAATTCAGCTTTAAGTAAACACGGCCGCGAGGTAAGTGGGTGCAGAGGGGTCCCGCAGGACTCTGAGGCCATATGGACGCAAAAGAGGTCTTAGGGTTTCAGCTCCGCGCCCAGCCTATGCGCAAGCGCAGTTCAGATTAGGAGCGAAGACCCGGATGAGTGACCCCGGAACCTGCTTCTCTCCTGACCTCTGCGTCTGCCGCTGTTTGATCTCCAACTGCTCTCCTCCAACGTGATTTGTGCAGACTCTTCCGTCCAGCAGCCTGTCTTTATCAAAGAAGAAACCAAGGTTCAGAGAAGTAGAAGAATTGGACCGCGGTCTCGGGGGCAGAGGTGAACCGGGACCCTGGCTCAGTCTTGTCTGGCTCTGCAGAGAGATGGGGATCCATTTGTCTGGGACGAGACTGGGTACAGGGGGTCTTGGAGATGCAGGGTGGACTCTGAGCAGGAGTGGGTGGCATGGTCGCAGGTGGAGCCTCACCCCATGGCCCAGAAAGCACGTTCAGGTGGTTTTGAGCAGGGGAGCCTTATTGGTTAGGGATAGAATTTGGCAGCTGGAAACCAAGACCAAAAAAACTAAGCCTTCGCCCAAACAAAATACAACACAAATCTGTAAAGCCAGGCCAACTTCCTCCTAGGTGCTGTGAAATAGTGGGTGGCCAGGGATGGGGCGACAATTGTCAAAGACCCTGGCAGCTCCTCCGGTATGCCCAGTGGCTCTGCTAGTGGCTTCCACCTTCCAGGTCACCTCATGATCACAAGGTGGTCATTGGAGCTCCAGCCATCATGGTTGAATTCTGAGTGAGAGAAAGGATGAAGAAGTACCTGCCAGCTGAGGGGACCTACTTTCCCGTTTACAGAGAAAGAAACTGAGGCTCATTGGAGTTACATGGCGATGTCTGCCCTCTCAGATCCTGTTTGGTTAGATGGTGTCAGACCCAGTTCCTGACGCAAGCTGTGAGCAGCATAGTGACCCAGGGACACCCACAATGACCCCCAGGAGCACTTCAGGCTGCCCACACAGCCAGGCAACAATCTGATGCCACCCGGGCTCCCGCCCCACCCACCTGGCCAGCTTCCCTCTCCCAGATCCTTATCCCAGCCAATTACTCCTAATGGAGTGATATGAAATGTAACTAACTTGGGGAAATATCTGTATACTTTAATTAAATCAGTTTGCAATTAGCCATCTGAGTAATGAGGCTAAGGTGTTTTATCTCCCCGGGAGCTGGGAAGGGGGGGATTGTATGTGATGAGTACGGTCCTAGAGCCTGGACCCCTTGGGGACACGGAGGCAGGTACCCAGGGTCCCCTGAGAGGGTTTGGCCCAAATTGACTATGATTAAATAAATACAGCACCTCAGAGAGGAGCTACTCATTTGCGGGACTAAATTTTTAATGCTACGGCATGTTTTCTTATTAAAGAAATCCCAGGGCCTCTCATCTGAACACGTCTCAGTGAGGGCGAAGAATTCCCTGTGTCCACGGCTTGACCCCAGCACGCCAGGTCCAGCCATGGCTCCCAGCCCAAGGCTGTTCCCAGGTCTGCAAGTGGCAGAGCTTGGCTGGGCGAGGCAGGAGACACACTTGTGCCGGGTGCCAGGATCCAGTGACAGTTTAATGCAATCTGTTTTTAACACCCACCATTAAAATGGATGATAAAATCTCAAAATTTTAAATAAAGACAGGGTCAGCAACAATGCCATTTCACGCCACAAGGCAACAGGAAAAATTAGTGATAGTGGTCTTGTCTTTATTTAAGAGTTTAAAGCTGACCACAATGGCACATGCCAGCAATCCCAGCACTTGGAGGCTGAAACAAGAAGATGGTTGTGAGTTCAAGGCCGGCCCAAGTTACACAGTGAGACCCTGTCTCAAAGAAAAGAGAGAAAAGGAAAAGCCAGAGAAG
>PVIR01042219.1:0-12341 GCA_004026965.1 Petromus typicus | reverse complement strand
TGGAGACTGGATAAAAAAGCTGTGGTTCTTCTACAGAATGGAGTACTACTCTGCCATAAAAAATGATAAGTTTGAATCATTTCTACTTAAATGGACATACCTTGAGAATATCCTCATAAGTGAAATAAATAGGTCACAGATAGGTACATATCGCATCTTTTCTCTGGTATGAGAAAATGAAGATGTAAATGAGTCCTAGTATTGTATGTTATATATTGTGAAATAGAAAATGCTCAATGTAAAATAAGGTGAAAGGGGACAATGTTGAGATTGTAACAAAAAAGTAAGGAAAGAAATTTTATGTATATGGGGGGGTGGTAGGGTGGGTAGGGCTATGGGAAAAAATGAGAATCGAGTTGTGTCTTATACTGGTGCAAATCCCCATTATGGAGTGCAATCATGATGTGTATATTTAATGTACCAATAAAGATAAAAAAAAAAAAAAGAATCTGTGGCTCAGCAAATATCCAAGACAGGAACCCCTTCTCCTTGTGTGCTCTGAGCTAACCTTGTCTGCAGCATGGCTGAACTTTTGTTGACCTGTGTGGGTGGGAGGATGTCTGTGCTTGTCATCATTGACATCCTTTTCATAAATAACTTCTAGTGTCACCCAAGAAGAATGCTCACAGGTGCTTCTCACTCATATGATTTTTAGTCCCCAGGTGAAGAGCAAATGGCCAGGTGGGATGTGTGTCCCCTAGCTGGGTCCATCACTAGCAAAACAATGAGACTTTGTTTCTCCATTAGTATCAAAGAGCCTCGGTTTTCCTCATCTGTGAAATGGAGATGAAAATCTCACAGAGCTATTACATGGAAGATGGCAGGAGGCCATACACACAAAGGGGCTCAGCAAGGCACCTGTGGCCTAGAGTGGCACAGTTGTGGACAGATTTTCCACCCATGATCTCACAGGGAGTACAGGCAGGGCTGGAACTGTGCTTTATATACAATCTGTTCTGTTCTGTTCTTGTATGCCTCCTTCACTCCTAGTTTTTTTACTGAACTGAAATACACACTGAATACCCTAACATTGCAACAGTGCTGGTTATTTCAATGTGTTGCTGTTAGTGTTGTTGTCATTGTGATTGTTGTTGACTAAGGAAATTCGCAGTTCATGGAGCCCCAAAGGAGTGCCTGGAATTCTCAGGGTAGGTCCTAGCTGAGCTCTAGCCTTGCTGGGAACCTATAGAATGTCTTACTCACTTCTATACCAGTGCTTCCCATAACTACTCTAGACTCCAAAGCCATAGAACATCAGAAGTAGGGGTCACTGGCAAGTGGGCAGCAGGGACCCTTCTGTCTGAAATGTCCATGTTCAGATGGATATAGACTCTGGTCCTCTCCTTTGCAGTGGCACACAGCACCCCCTTACAACAGGTGCCCAGGATACAGGATCTGTGAGGTATAGCCCCAGTGTGGGGCCCAAAAAGAAACTCCTACACTCTGGTAAACACTTAGGTTATCTTTGTAATGGAGATCCATCCTTTAGGAAGTTTAGTCCCATCCTGTTAGTGACCTGTGAAATGTCTGGTTTCTGGTAGAATAACAGCCCATGTTCCTACCTGAGTCCTCTTAAATGAACTAGACAGACGCTTTAAAATCCAGGCAGTTTATTTCTCAACAATCACATTCCCAAGAGCCTGTGGGACCAGGAGGTTTGAAATTAAACCAATACTCTCCTGAGGTCAGTAGCAGGGTCTGCAAGGAAGAAGCATATGTCCTCAATGATGAGTGTCCAGCTGCCAGAGTAGAGGGAATGACAGCCCTCTGCTCATGACTACAGTAAGAGCCAGCTGACTTCTGGCCAAGATGGGAGCCTGAGGCACCATAATCAAGCCTCAAAGAGAGCTCACTCTGAGCCATTGGCCTCCTGGTCTGTGCAAGGGGATGCACTAGCTGGAATGTGGACTCTCTTTAACCCTCTGAAGTGCTATGGCTTTCTGATCTAGCTTCCCCTCTTTGGGGCTCTGGCTCTGTAGTCCATGTCTGCTCCCAGGGCTCTTCCTGGAGAAGGCAGTTTGGCCTCTTGTGTGTGGTTGTCAGGGCCCACTGTTTTTGATGAAGCAGCCTCCTTTCTGCTTTGTTTCTTAATGGCCAATCTGTGCATGCTGCATTCCATTGCAAGTAATCAGCGCTCTTGCTGGGGTGCACTCTTGTGGTAGGTGTCAGGTCCAGACCATTCACCCTCCTTATACCTCATTGCCCACCTTGACACCCTTACCATGTTGTTCTCTACACAGTCACCAGTTTTGCTCTTGCTTGAGACCCAGTTCACTATCACTTCTGCTAGGAAACATTACCAGTACTGGTTCATCTCCTCATCACTGCCACTTGCAACTGAGGACCTACACACAGAAGGGGGTTGAACCTGTCCTGTCCCTGGTTCTCCTCCAGCTGAGTTTGGTTCTGTCCTACTGCTGTCTCCACAGGTATTCCACGCTTGCAATTCCAGAGCTGTGAAGACATCCGCAAGTCTAGGGTGAAAGAAAAGAAGGTCTATACCATCTTGTATCCCAATTTGTCAGAGCCCAAGAGGGTAAGGCAATCCTAACACAGTGTATGAGAATTGATCAGTAGCTGCTGAGTCAAGGACTTTCAACACAGATCTGCGATGCGAGTGAAATGGAGGTTCTGTAACTTCTGAGCACCCAGCAGGGCTCCCAATATGGAACAACGTGCAGAAGAACTCAAAGGAGAAACACCACCTACCAGTGAGACTTCTCATATGAGTAGGAGGGAATAACATTGTGCTGCACAAGGTTATGCTGGTGGAGAGAACAAGAAAGCCCTGCAGTTCCAGGGTCTCAGGCCAAGGAGGTTTCTTTCCAGTTGAATGTAGGAATCAGGCTTTTCCCATAGAAGACATTGGTGAGTTGGGCCTGTGAACGTGTCCAAGGAGGAGCACCTCCCTGGTGCTGTGAACAGAGCCTGAAACATAGAAAGCGCTCTGCAAACCATTGTGCACTGAACAAAAGCGCTAAGCGCATTTGTTAAATCTACCGGATGGCTGTTCCCTTTTGACTCATGAACATTTCATCCATCCATCAACACTGCATATTAAGGATTAGAAAGACTCCATTCACTTCTCTTCTGTTATGTGCTGGGTCCTCCTAAACATTCACACGACCCATGCCATAGAATGTTGACAATATTGCCAGGAAAAAAGGAGAAACTGAGGCACGAGGAGGTTAAGGTCTGAACACCTCATTATACAGGTGAGGAAAAAGCAGCTTGGAGAGAGCATCAGTGCCCTGCATTTTAGTTAATGATCACAATAGATCAAACACTGGAGCCTAGAGCTTCCTGATGGCTATAAACCCCCTTTTGCTCTGTTGAGTGTGGGGAGTTGACCAGCCAAGTCACCCATGTGCCACCATGCACCTGGCTTCTGGCTGTGTCCAGGGTTCCAGCTGCTCCCTCTCCCACAGGTGTTCTGTACATTGGACAGCAGAGAACATGCCTGGACCGTCATCCAGCGCCGTGTGAATGGCACAGTGAATTTCAATCGGAACTGGCAGGAATATAAGCAGGTGACACAGCTGCTCTGGGTGTGGTTTTCTACTTTGAATCCTGTTCTGGTGCTGGGTGTTCATTGGTGATGAAGAGCTGGTTTATCCTCACTTCTTCTAGTAAAGTAATCAGCCTCTATGCCATAAACACTCAGATTTTTCCAGTGTCCATAAACTTCTCAAGAACCCCTTAACATAGCAATGAAATTTTAATTCATGTTTCAATTTCTTGAAAAGATATAGATTGTTGAGTTTATTATTTTTTAAACATACAATGAAAGCACTAAAAGAGAAATATTACCCACATCCCTTGCTATTTTGCTTAAGTGAATTTATTTCTCCTTTTATACATCTGTGACCACATTTGCAGGACACATCAGGAATGAGACACCACTGAAAGATCACCCATCTTTTACAAGATGAGAGATACTGCCTGGTTGTTTTCTAATTTTTCTAATTAAATTTTGAATATGATATATTGTGCAAGTTGATATTAAAATGCTTCATCTTTTCTAGAGTTTAAAAAAATTAGCAAAGTTACTCCAGGGGAAAGACAGCAATATTATGATGTATGTCTGCTTGCTCCTCCATTTGACGATGTGTAAATTGAAATATCAAATTAAGTCATGGATATTCTTGAACTGATTGGGTTTTCTTTTTAAAAAATCATATAAATAGCAAAGAAAAATCAGGAGTGCATATAAAAACAATACTCCAATAAATTGGATGTCCACCCTTAGCCACAAAATCTTTTGTCTGTTCATGAGGAGGACAGAACCCAGTACCTTGCACTTGAAAAGTAGGCCTCAGAACAACAAAGCAAAATCCCAAGCTAACATTAGTTGCTAATTGTGCCCAGGGCTCATAAATGTTTTACAGAGATTTAGTGTGTTCTCTCTTTCATTCAGAATCATTGTTCTGCAAATGTTTTGTTTTCTTTCTCCTGGACACTGGAAAAAAGATATTCCACCTTCTCTTAAGCCTATATAGATATCTATATCTATAGATGACAGTATAGATCTGTAGATATAGATATCTATAAAGATATATAGAGAGATAAGTAGATATATAGAGACATAAACATAGATATATAGACATCTACATCTCCTGGTATAGATATATAGAGAGAGACAAATCTCTATAGACATAGATATATAGAGAGAGACAAACATATGTATGTATATATATATATATACATACATATATATATACATACATACATATATATATATATATGTATGTATGTATATGTATAGAATTTTTGAGACAGGGTATCACTTTTGTGGTTCAGGCTGCCCTGAGCTCAGACTTGAACTCATAGCAATCCTTCTGCCACTGTCTCCCAGTGCTGGGATTATAGGCATGAGCCACCACACCCAGCACTGTGATATGTGGTTCTGATTACTGGTCAGTGTGAGTCTCCATGTTTGTCATTGTTGAATCTGGTTACCTGGGAAAAATCCCAGTGCTTGCACTTGCAAAGCAGGGGCTGGAACCACTGAGGTAAATCCTCTGCCTGAGTTTTATAAATTTTTGGTTACTGAAAGTTTGCACTTGCTGCTCTGACTTCATACAGTCTGGACTAACACATCAGTGCCTAATGAAAATGTCTAGTTTTTTACCAAGGCTTGATAATCTTGTAGGTAACTGCACAGCATTTTCACTTAAGTGATGACTCATGTTACCCATTCAGAACTAAAAATACACCCTCCATCACTCCGGAACACTCTTCATGCCCCTCTTCAGTCAACAGTCCTTCAAAGGTAGCTGCTATTATCATTTCTAGTGCCAAAGAATAATTTTCTCTGTTTCTGAACTTGACTGAATGATAATATTAGTAGTTTGTAATGAGATTTTACTTTTAAAAATGCTGCTTTTCTTCTGATATGCATTCTCCCACCTAAGACTCTACACTGATCATTAAAACAGGAGTTTGCTATAACTGGCCTCAGAGCCGACCTAGTTTCTTGCCCAGGGAATTAGCCACTTTCCTGGCACTCAGCCTGCCCTGTTCCTCCCTCCCGATAGGGGTTTGGAGACCCAGCTGGGGAGCACTGGCTGGGCAACGAGGTGGTGCATCAGCTCACCAGTAGCAAACAATACCTTTTGCATCTGGAGATGGAAGACTGGGACAATAACATATTCTATGCCACTTTTACGAACTTCAAACTGGACAGCGAGGAGAAGTTTTACAGGTGAGTTCTGAGATGAGTGAGCTGGGATTCCCAGTTGGTGCTCCAGGTCTCACTCTACTCCTTTATCAAAACTCATGCTCACTTTCTATCATCTCTCCTGATTTGGACCTAACATTACAGTACCACTTACAAAGTGCTGACCACTGGGTGGGGTGGAGAGCAAGTCAGTCCAACCACTATAGCTACAGCAGTAAAACATCTTCCAAGACAAAGATCCCAAATGTGTCATTTACAGGCATCTCAAGCAATGTGTTGCCTGATGTGTGCGGTGCTCTCTGGTGAGGTAGACATGCCTCAGAAAGGCTTATGGCACTATGGCACTGCTTGCTGGATAATCAAGGGCACACTGCTCCAAAGCACAGATCTTGTGAAGCAGAAGGGACTTTGCTATGAGGATATTGTAAAATCTTCATGTTTCCCCATTCTCTCTTCAGTGTGGTTATTTATTATGTTTGGGAAAAAAGAATGAGCATTTTCACAGCACAAACTATGATCCAGACACAAATTGAACTCTTCCCATGACTCTCTGCAGTGGACATTCTTGCATCAACTTTACTAAAAGGAGATCTAAAGCACTGAATTTAAGTCATGTAGCTAAAGTGACAACCTAGATAGCCTGGACTTGAACTCAGGTCTCCTTGTGCCCAACTCATTCTACCTCCACACTGTGTTATTCCATGTCTGAGAAACTGATCCTGGTGAGTTTGCTTCATGATTCCCCTTGACCAAGACTCAATGGAATTGCAGACTTACATGCACTGGTGTGACAAGTCACATGAACTCTACCTCCTCACATGATGCCAGAAATTCCCTCTGAGTGGTCATCTTACAGTAGTTGGGATGCACCAGTGATGTGAGATCTCATCCTCCCAAGGAATCTCTGAATGACTGACTCTTGCAATCAAGCCTGATGTCACTGTGAGGACTTCTAAGGGACATGTCCCCACATCCTCTTTTGTTATTAACTACCCTTCTTACTGCAGAGAGGGGTTTCTGACAGTCCTCCTTAGGCAACATGAGTAATTAACTATACTGCCTCTAAGTCCCATATGTAGAACTGTGTGCACCCAGAGCTGGGCCAGGCAGGACTAGGCTGGAGCCCCCTGCTCTCCACAGGTGTCCTGGAAGGAGCCACAACTCCTGTGGGATCTGACTTGAGTCACTGATCACTGGAGCGCACACTGAAATTTTATGCCACTCATTTTTCCCTGAGAGACCCGAGACATTCTCTCTCAATTCTCATCCATATAATGGGAGCCCTTTGCTGGGTCTTGAAAGAGATGTTACTCAGACAGCATAAACACAGCATGCCCCATCAGTGCTCACAACATAGCGTCACAACTGCTGTCCCCAGTGCGGTGGGGCCTTAGCTGCCCCAGTCTCTGTGAGCAAAGCCCAGCTGTCTAGCTCCCTGCTGTCTCTAATTTTCAACCTGTAAATGACAAGAGCATAGGAGGATGTGCAGGCCAGCTTCTGAGCCTTTCCCACAAGTACCTTTGTGTTTGCTGTCTCTGACCAATTCGTGGCCAACACACACTGTGGTCTTATGTCAAAGATGTGCTATTTATACCCTTGAGGAAGAAATATCTCTTTCCAGATATAAACACAGGTATGGAGGTCAGGCTGCCCAGGCACCAATCACATCTCTAGGTATCTTCATTTCTTTCAAGCAGTTCCTGAATCTCTGTACTTCAGTTTCCCAATCTGGAAAATGTAATGTCTACACTGTAAGTGAGATAACCTCTGGGAAGCCACTAGACTAGACTGTGGTAACTGGCCTGTAAAAGTTGGAAATGTAAAAAGGATGGATTTAAAGGTAGGAACATCACATTTCTATCTCAAAGCATGAATCCCCATTACATCCATCCCCTGGCAAACATAAGCTTGTGTGTTTAATTGGAAGCTCTGGTCATGCTCTCCTGTGTGAACTGCATGGACTCCTCTGGCTGTTTTCCTGAGCCACAGAAAGACCCTAGCTGCTCTCCTTGGGCCTGCATCTGCAGTCATGGTCCTCTGGGGGAAGAATCAGATGTGAGTCTCACCTAACCAGAGTTGTGAGTGAGTTTTCTTTATGTGACAAGGTGAAGCTTAGAATGTCCACATTCACCTTTGGCCCCAGTGGCGACAGTGGTTGACAAAAAGAAAAGTACAGGGAACCCATAAATACAGTATACTCAGGGAGGTCTCTGAGATGAAGTGATGATGGTCACGAGGGGACAATACTCATATAGAGAGCAGATAGGAAGGGAAATCTGCAGAGTGGGCATATTCTGAAAATAGGCAGACTTGGCCTCCAGTGCCCAACCCATTGCTCTAACCTGAGATTCTTGAAAGGGCTGCTGGGGTGATAAAGTGTGTGAAGTCACTCAGGAAAACCCTGGCCAACTCAGTTCTTGGAGGAGTGAGGACCAAGGAGATAAGTATAAGAGACTCGGGGCCTTGAGAGCCACTTTGCACTGTCAAGGATCTCCCAGGACAGAGCTGTCTCACAGAGAAGCCAGGGTAAAGGTGCATAATGAGCAGTTGGGGAGTGAGTGTCTAGATGGGACCAGCCATGATGCGATGATATCCTTAAACATGCCACTCTGAGCACTGGAGTCTGTGTGCCATAACATTAGGCAGAGAGCTACCCTGATAGAGTGACCAGGAGTGTATTCATTGATTTCCTATTCAGTGTTATGGTTGTACTTTTCATACTATGGACATAAATGGGTTTCAAGGGGAGCTCATTGCTGTCAGCACCTCCCGATGGAAAACTCAATGAGATCTGTGACCTGAGAGGATTCAACATCATGAACCAGGATATTACTCCTTGATCCACTATTCAAGTGCACTTTCAGAATATTTCTGCTTGAGGTCTGAGGAATCTCAGTGGAGGAGGCAAATGAACACCAGGAATTGTGACAGGGCTAGAATGCAGGACTGTGAGCAGGTGAAGAAACAATTGTGAGATCCTATGAGATCACACTGGGCCATAATCTGCCTCTGGACTTCCTTGGGCCTAAGACACTGGGAAGATGTTAGATTTTCATTATCCCATCTCCTTGTGTGGAAAAAGTATCAGGAGACTCACATGAGGATGAGTTTTCTCTGCCTCATGGGAGAGACTCAAACCTCTCAGTGTTCTCTCTGTTGCATTCACTGTGAGCCCTGTGCAGTGTGAGCCATTGAATGAAATGAGCAGAGATGATGCTCTGTTCCTGAGAAGCAGCAGGAGAGGACAATTCTGGGAAAAATGAGCCAGGAAGCACATCCAGCTGAGGGTCCCCCTCCAAAGACAGTAGGAGGGAGATGCAGCCTGAGGAAAATCCCAAGGGAGGCTCATCCTCAACAGGGCTCCAAGTGGACTCTGTCCTGTCCTAACTCTACCTCCATTTGGCCTCCAGGATTTTTCTGCAACCATACAGTGGATTCATGTTTTATGAGAACAAACAGATCCTGCAAGAGAACAACTTCAGCACTCAGGATGCAGACCACGACAAGTGCAAGTGCAATTGCGCATCAAAAGCGACTGGAGGTGAGTTAGGTTCAGCTATACTTTCCTTGCTGTATCTTACAGTCCCTTCAGGCCACCATTTATCCTACCCCTGTCAGTAGAAAGGCCAGGGGACAGCTCCCATCAACTCTGGCTCAGCTGTGCTCCTGGGCCTGGACAGGTCAGAGAGTTGGAGATGTGATAATCAGAGACAGCAGGAAGGATAGAGACAGGAGAGACCTGAAGCACAGAGGCAGTGACGGAAGGTTGGGTCAGAGACCGAGGCTGGTTTTTAAAAGAACAGTGGAGACAGAGCTGCTCCAGGAAGGAGAATGCAGAAGGAGTCCTGGAGAGACACGTACCACTGGCTATAGTTGAAACAGGACCTGGTGCCTGGGGACAGAGAGGAATGAGTGACTGACAGAGAGCAGGCTCAGATGGTTATCATAGAAATGTGTCCTCTGGAAGAAAGGGGCATGCAGCATGACACTGGAAGAGACAGCCATGTGACCCAGATTCACATGGAGAGAGAGACAGATGCCATCAGATACCAATAGGAAGTGACATGGATCCGTGAAGGTCTCAAAAGGATAGTAGTTATAGGTAAGCAGGGGAGGAAAACAGGAAAAAGAGGAGTCTGGAAACTCAAATCCAGGAGGAAGAGCCTGGAGATGTGGCCAGATACCACACTGCCCCTAAATGCACACACAGAGATGAAGATCCCTTGTTCCCCACACACCTCTCTAGTCAGGTGACTCGTTAAAGACTGAGCAGCTCTGACCATCTGACTCCCCCTCATCCACAGGGTGGTGGTTTGACAGCTGTGGTGCTTCCAATCTCAATGGCATCTACTACCCAGCCGGCGAGCACCTGAAGAGGACTAATGGCATCATCTGGCACTACTCCTTTCAATATCCCTCATATTCGCTCAAATCAACCTGCATGATGATCCGGCCCAAGTTCATTTAGAGAGCACAGGGAGAAGCCACTCAGTGCTGTCTATCTGCACAGTAAGAGCAACAATGGCACATGCATCACACAGGTTCCTGAAGGCCGAGCAGACTATGCCTGTGACCATCGCCAAGGAATTCAAATTTGATGTCACATTTGCTTCTCGTTCTCTGTCAACATTCTCACCTGACCTGATATTAAAAAACACCAGTGCCATCAAGCTTGGTTTCGGTAGATCAAGTGTGCGGTTGTGGTATAGTGAGCCATGCTCTCTGAGCCTCTGTTCCCTCTGCTATGAACATGAGCCTCAAAGGGTGGCAGTGATGCTGGATGATGTGTGTGTGTGTGTGTGTGTGTGTGTGTGTGTGTGTGTGTGCACGATGCAAGTCTATAAATCGTGGAACACCTGTTTTGAGGTAAAGTGTGTATGGCCTGACATCCTGTCCTCTGCACAGAGCATGCTGGACATACTAGGCAGATGCATGTTTTATTGTAGCTCTCACGAATTTCTGCATCATGCTCAGGACACACAGGGCAGATGACCAGCATTGCTCACTGAGAGCACACTGTGTTCCTTCGTCTGCTTTTCGGAGACCCTGCAATATGCTGGAAATGCAATGAGAGAAGCAGATACCCTGCTGGTTAATCCTCCTTCACTGTGTTTCAGACTGTGGCTTCCATGGACTAAGGGCACAGAGGGCTGCAAACAGTGCCAGGTCCCTAGCCTTACATTCAGTATGTAAGTCACCTCCATATTACCTTACTGATACCAATCTTAGCAAAATGTTTTGGGCCTTCAAAATCTCATTCTTAATTATGATAGAGGAAAATCAGCCTGTTCATTGGTTCATTTGTGGACTGTCACACACAACTGTGCTCTGAAGCTTAACAAAGCTTCCTGAGCAGATTATTGACCCATCTTTCAGAGAATGAAATGAGGCTCAGAGAGATTAGGGTGGGTAAGAATCCAGGCTGCACTTGTAGAGCCAGAATCTTGACCTCCCAAAGTCCTGCACCTTCTTTCCTGTCTTCTGGACTTGGGAAGCTCAGAGGGAACATGCTAATGGGGCAGAGTGACCAGAGGGGCAGCACAAGCGCACTGGCTCCTGAAGGCCTGGCCTCAGCCACAGCTGCTTGTTGTTATGCTTTTGGGTGTAATGGGAACTCAGACCAGTTGGGTGAGTGCATAGACTCACCACACTGACTCTGGGGGGGGGGTGTTTCAGAGAACGCTTCTGCTTTTGTAAACAAAAGTAATGTCAAACATCAATTTTTAAAGGTGAAATACAACATAGTAAATGAAAATATAACCATGTTTTTAACTACAAAATATATACAATAACCAAGAGTTATTTTTATATACAATAAACTCTACCAATCAGAAGATTGTTTTAAAGAGGTACAAAGAAACAGATATTTTTATAATGATTAATTAGATATCGATAATGTTCAATCAACAATGTACGTACAAGATGACTTTGGGTTCTAATGTATAAGAATGAAAATTTAGAAAGCCATTTTCTCTGATGACAACCCAAGGTTGAAAATGAAATTTTAAACCCTGTCCTTCCTGACCAACTCAAAAAACAAGCTACATGGAGCCAAAATAAACCACAGCTAACAATTGGCCTTGAATAAAAACCATGCTGTGAACTGGCAACAAAGCCTGTTACAAAGTGTATCTCTAATGGATATTAATAAAACAAAAATGTCTAGCACCTTATCTGAATTAACGTATGATCTCTTAAAATTTGGCAGCCTACAGTCGATAATAGAAAGTGAAAAATTTTTTATACTTTTCTACTGAATGTTTAAGAACAAGTTATATGAGACCTATATTAAATACAGTTAATCTCTTACTATCTAACAAAGTCAAACAAGTCTCTTCTGGCACTACCTGGGAACCATGCAGTCTTTCAGCTCTTCTGTTAGGGTCCTCCATTAGGATATTTCATGGCCTTGCTTGGCCATAATGCCTTTTTTTTTTTTAATTGAAATCTTTATTGGTACACTACATATATACATCATGATTGCATTCAACAATGAGAATTTGTACCAGTATATGACACAACTTAATTCTCATTTTTCCCCATAACCCTGCCCGCCCTCCCACCCCCACCCCCATATACATAAACTTTGTTTCCATTCTTTTTGTTATAATCTCATTATTTTCCCCCCTTCACTCCATTACGCTTTGAGTGTTTTCTATTT
>PVIR01042218.1:0-12317 GCA_004026965.1 Petromus typicus | reverse complement strand
GACAGAGTCAGTTCCCATGGCCTCCAGCTTCTGTCAGCTGCCAGCCTTTCTTTCCTCATGGTCCTGATTCCAATCTCTGTGTAAATGACTCCTTCTGCCTGTCTCATCTAGGAAGGCGTATCATATTTAGGGCCCACTGAGATAATACAGGGTAAGTTTCCATATCAAGATGTTTAGTAACCACATCAGCGAAGACCTTTTTCCTTCTATACTAAACATGTATCTGTTCTAAAGATTAGGTCCTGATACCTTTGAACAATCATTATCTCACCAGTCTCACCTGGACAACTTTCAGAGTGAAAAAGCAAGAGCCAATTTGTAGTGTTTGAGGAGTGAATAACAAAATCAAGTTCTTTCCTAGACAAAACTGAACGTGTGATCTCCCACTACTCCCAGATGAACCCCCAATGACCTTGGAATTCAAGATAGCTTCAAGATACTAAGTCAGAGCTACAGTTTGAGCTATACCACTCAACAGGTATCATCCAAAGAAAGCTACATTGGTGTCACAAAGTCAGGGAATTTGCAAGGAAAAAGTCTAGCAGTGTTTTTTAAAAAAAACAAACAATATGGCTTACTTTGAGAATACAAGTTTACATAAATTCCTTGAGTTCACTCAATATCTGACAGTATCCTAGGATAAAGTCTCTCCCTATGAAACATTCGCAAATTCTTCAAAGAAAAAAAATATTTATTGGATTGTCAAACCTAAGACAAGGATACATTTTTGTGTACCAACAAATCCTCAGTCCATTAAGTACAATGAACTCAATAAATATTATCCAAATTAAAGAAAATGAAATGTAATATGCATATCCCTAATTCAAAATCCAAAGGACTCGAAAATCAAAAGCTTTTCAGCACCAACATGATGTCATAAGTGGGAAATTTCACACTTAACAATTCTATTTCATACATAAAATCATTAAAAATGTTATCTAAAATACCTCCTTGTGGTGTGCATAAGGTATACTTGAAGCATAAATGTAGCAGTCCGTGCTTAAATCAGGTCCTCTTCTCAAGATATCTCATGGTTTATGTAAAATTGTTATATAGTTGCAAATATTCCAAAATATACCGAAAGTAAGAAGGCAGCTGGGTGAAAGCCAAGAACTGTGTATAAAATTAATCAAAGCTCAAACTAGATACACTACCTGGAGAGAGGTTGTGAAAAAAATTTCCAACTACACAGAAGAGTTATGACCTCCTTTTTCAGTGCAACAGTGACATGACCAGCCATGTAGATAGAGCTCTAGCTTCATGCAACTTCAGCCACCTTGACTACAACTGCAGTTTCGCAATTTGCCCCCCTCAATGACCCTTACACACACTCCACGCAAAGATAGTTAGACGAGCTTTTTCCATTGATACTGGGGCTTTTCCTAATTGATGCTGGACAGTTTTGAGAAAACTAAAATACGGCCCAAGTGACAGTACTCACTTTCATCTAATAAACCCCTTCCTCCTGCCTCAGGGTGGGGATCTTCCTATTTTGCAAAACTCACTTCTCTCCATAAGTCCATAGAAATAGCACTTTGTGCAAACTGAATTTGCTTCTTTCTTCAGTCTCTGGCATCCTCTGCCTTTGCCAGTTAGTTCCTACACTCTGAGTTTTTCCAAAGCAAGCCAGTGTGGCAGAGAGACCTGAGTTTAAGTCTGTTCACTTGCTAACAAGTGTAGAACATAAACACAGTAACATTCACAGCTTGGTAAACACAGCATATCCTGTTCTCTCTTACCTTAAATAACTTTTTGGAAGTGAAAAAGGTGAACCAAATGATTTAATAGAAACAAAACATTACATGAAAATAACTGGAAATTATTTTGGTCCATCATATTCTGGGCTTATATTCTGAAATGTTTTTGTCACCCACTGATGGCTGGACTCTTCTTTTACTGATATTTGCCACTATTAAAAAAACAGACATCTCAAAAATGATTTTATTTTTTAAAAAATAAGCCAAGTTGTTAAAGATACAAATCCTGTAAGTTTCTCTGAGTGCATCATTTACATGGAAACACATGTGAAAGATTTAAAATAAAACTGCACAAGCCCTAGTTTACTCTAATATGCATGTCACCCTTTCAACTTTTCTTCTATGAAATTTTCTTGATAAGTATCCTTCTCCATTCACTCAGGCGCCACATTTTTTCTAAAGATTACACACCAAAAGGAATTACAGCTGAGCCTATAATTCTACTTGAATAACAAAGCTCATTTGGAAAGTCAGTTCGCGTGTCTGCAGCTGGGCTGAAAAGGTATTATGAGGCTCACAGCTACAAGAGCGTAAATGTCAGCGGGAGAACTCCTGGAACCGGGTAGCATCTTCCTTTCGCAGCAGCATTCTTGGTTAAATGGGATGTTGTGCTCTAAACTAAATTACTTCAAGTCTATTTGTAAAACTCAGTTGGATTCATGTTTCTTATACAAACAACGGCTAGAGATAAATCTGCCAAAACTGGTACGTTGATTTGTATTTTTAGTTATGTAAAACTTTAAGGCCCAGAAATAGAATCCAAGAAAAGCATGTTATTGTAGCCCCCAGTTTTTACAGGATATTTTACTGACTACATTATAACACTTAATATGTATGTTGACTAAGGGTCTCTTGGCACTCCAAAAAATTATATTCATTTCCCTAAACTGTCCCCCAGTGGACAACTTATTTTCAGGACATTTGTGCTACCTAGTAGATATCGGCAACTAGGGAATTTAAATAAGCTACCAGGATTTTGCGATAGTAAAGGCACCATACAAGGCACAGGAAGGCCTGTCCTCAAGGGAGCGAGACTCAACCACACATAGAGAGTTCCTTTCTCATGTCTTCACACATCCAAAGGAAAGGCAGCAGAGGTAGTGAGGGTCAAAACCTGAGCAGAACACCAGCCTAGCTCTACTCATAGACAGAGAGAATCACAAGGATAAAAATCTCAAGCATTTACTCAACTGCATTTAAAAGGTAAATGAAAGTATGAAAAATTATAGTAGAAATCGCTGAAGTCTTCTGAATTCCAAAGACCCCAGGCAGGACACATCTAACCATTCTCCCCTGATTCTTTGCACCATACTCCAGCTCTCTATCATCTTCACCGTCCGTGCTGCCTCATCTTCCAACCTCAAAAGCAACTACATCAGAAATCCCCACATATCATTCAGAGAGAATAGAATCCAATAGCAGCAGAAGTGAAGTTAGAAGTTGAAGCTGTCTCCACTTTAGGAAACTACTCTTTGGTCAGCTCCTAACTGACAGGAGAGAAAGAGTATTTGCTATTAGGTGCTAAGCGCTCTGCTTGGTGTCTGCCTT
The DNA here is from genome assembly GCA_004026965.1 of Petromus typicus. Lineage (NCBI taxonomy): Eukaryota > Metazoa > Chordata > Mammalia > Rodentia > Petromuridae > Petromus > Petromus typicus. The sequence continues at coordinate 9,012 of PVIR01042218.1, read as the reverse complement.
TGTTTCATGAGAACATACAATTTGATGGATGAGAAAAGAGAGAAATAAGTTCACTGGCCATCCCCTTCCCATGCCTGCCTCTTTCCCAAGCCTGCATCTGCTGGCTCAACACTCGCTGTAGCCCCTTCTAGCATACCACAGAAGTAAGCTAAGTACTTACATTTCTAAACTCCCCTAAGAGCTGGCATTCTACATGGTATTTACTTGGCATGTAACATCTTCTTGTGCAGACCTTGATTGGGAACTGAGTCACTTGGAGAAACACTTATTGCAGACTTTGACCAGGGATAGAGTCATATGAGACATGGGCAAGATCAGAGCACCTGTTTTCTAGGCATGGAGCGCTAGACCAGAACCTATGGAGGTGACTTCTTGAATAGCAGTTTTGTCTTGTCAGCAGAGACAGCAGCTCTGCCCACTGCAGGTGCCTTCTGGAAACCCTCAATGAAACTTGGAGCTATTTCTCTCAACATTTTTCTGGTTAAACAGCCATGGTAGATTTTATATATATAGGCTCTTAACATACCCTATAAATCCATAGATAACTATTGGAAATGGAAAAGAATCATTGCATAAAATGTTCCATGTGTCCTTTTAAATTGAGCAAATTAAGAACTAAACCTAGTTTTTAAAACATAGATAGAATGGCATGCATAACTACGTAAAACACATTAAATTGGAAAAAAGAGAAGGACATTGCTTTGGACAATAAGAAAATACAATTCATCTTAAAATTATAAAATATACATGTAAAGTTAATTTATAGCCAAGTACTGTGACCTTGAGTATAATTGAGGATTTTTTGTTGTTTTTGGCTGTTTGTTTTGGTACTGGGAATCGAACTCAAGACTTCACCCTTGCCAGTCCAGTGCTGTGAAGCTGAGCTAAATCTCCAGCACTGGAGTATAATCATATTAGTGTCCATCACTCTCCTAAATGGTGACTGAGTTCCTAAATTAACTCAGAAACATTACATAAACTTTACTGGGGAAAAGTACAACAAAAATTTTCATAAAAAATTAAAGATTATCACATTATGAGACAAGTGATTATGCAAAATAGAAAGAAATTAAATATGAAAACATTTAATTTACTATGAATTATGGTTTTTGAGAAGAAAATGAGTTTAGATGAAGAAAACTTAGGAAGTCATTGTTAAAATGCTCAACAGAATATTAGAAATCATGGTATATTTTTACATCTAATTTTTCCTTAGAAAATAATAAGATTCATTTTCTAAGAAATGAGGGTACCTCTAATATTACCCCCAACTTTTCAGTTCTTATCAGTGACATTTTGAAGATTTATAAGTATAATAAAATAGAATGAGCTGAAAGGGATAAAGAATGGAACTTCCGTCAGTTCAACGAGACATGAAGAAGTTTGTGGATTTTTATAGTAAAGGCTAGATTCGGCAGCCTGGTACTCAAAAGTTCTAGACAAAGGACTTGCTTTTGAATGGCCTCTGCAGGATATCGTATAAGTACTTGGAAAATCCCATACATCTTTGTACACATGAGGCTTTGCTCATACCAACAGGTTGATGCGAAAGGGAAGACATGTGGAAAATGCCTCATTTTTGTCCTGTTCTTTTACCATGACCTCTGAGGCGGGGGTGATAGACTGTAAATTTCTCAAATAGTCCCATGTTCATGCACTGGATTATGGCTTAGGCTTCTTCTTTATGTGTTTTGTGAAAATGGTGTGTAAGATTAGAACACAAGTTTATGCACACATCAAATTCACACACATATACAACAGTCAGTTATGTACATAAAACATTTGTGGTGCAATTATTCATAACATGAAGACTGGATTTAGTGCAGAAAAATGTGTACACTATGAAAGGCTGATTGAATTTACTGTGCTTTTGTGTACATTTATAATTGAGTTTATGAAATGCAGTGAGAGTATATTATAAATTTTATTTTATTATATAACCTTATAGACTTAGAAGTCTTGGAGTTAAATGAAAATTTAGAGATTTATATCACTGGAGAATTATCCTCCAAAGAGCTCTCTCTCTCTCTCTCTCTTTTTTTTTTTTTTTTTTTTTTTTTTTTAGGTTTTTTGAGACTGGGTCTCGCTTTGTGGTTCAGGCTGGCCCTGAGCTCAGCCTCAAATTCACATCACAATCCTCCTGCCTCTGCCTCCCGAGTGCTGGGATTACAGGCGTGAGCCACCACGCCCGGCACTGTGGTATATGGGTACTGGTTGTTGCTGGGTGTGAGTCCCCACACCCAGTACTGCATGTGGTTACCGGGGAATCGAACCCGGGCCCTTGCACTTGCAAGACAGGCGCCGGAACCATTGAGCTAACTCCCCGGCCACCAAAGAGCTCTCTCTTTGGCTAGAAGACCACGTTGATGAATATTTTGAAGAGAGGAATGAGGTAGATTCAAGCAAATGAACAGTTTAATCTCTACTTGAGAAGAGTTGTAATTCTCCTTAGAAAAACATAATACATTGTCTTTGTAAAAGAGTATTATTCTGCCATTAAAAATGATAAGATTGAGTCATTCAAACTCAAATGGATATACCATCAAGACAACCTCATAAGAAAAATAAACAGGTCACAAATGTGTAAATATCGTATCTTTTCTCTGGTATGAGAAAATGAAGATGTAAATGAGTTCTAGTATATTTAGGTGATACTGTAAAATAGAAAATATTTAAAATGGAAGAGGTTGTAGGGGTGAATAATGAGGAGAAAAAGAATGTGATAGTAATAAAAAAAACAATGCTCATGTATATATGGGGTGGGGGTTGCAGGGTGGGTGGGAAAAGGGGCAAAAATGCGAATCAAGTCATGTCATATTCTGGTACAATGTTGAATGCAATGGTGATGTGTATTCATAATGTACCTATAAATATTTGAATTTTTTAAGTTGATATTTTTAAAATTCATCTATCAGAAGGTTATAACAATTCTGGAATAAGTCAAAAAAAAAAAAAAAGCTACACGAAACCACCTTTGAAGAACTAAATTATTGAGCTTTTGTTCCCAGTGCACGTGTGGCTAATAAAATGCTGGTGAGAAACAGCATGAGAGAGTGAAAGGCTATTGTCTTCGCAGGTTCCCACAGCAGAAATGAGGCAATTGGGAAGAGGCAGGAGCAGCCAGGGCTGAGTCTTCAGACCGTGGCCAGTTCCCAGCTCTGCAACATGCCAAGTGTGGCACGTGGGAAAACTCATGTTGCACGACTGAGTCTTTCTTGGTTTTCATTACCAATGAAGGTCCACCATCACAACTCTGAAGTGGGTTGTAACAGTGAAATAGCCTACATAGGCAAAAGCTTTTGTAATCAATTCAACACTCTGAATATACTGAGGAAAACTAAAAGAGATTTTAAAAACAGAGATCCAGTCTCCCACTGACTCCTCTGGTTTTATTTCCTTCACTCAGAGTAAAAGAGCACATGTTAACATTTGTGTAACCAGCACTTTCCCCTGAGAAATGTCCTAGAGGTCTGCAGAGACAGACCTTGAATTTCACGTCACACAAGACTGTGGGAAGAACAAGGTACAAACAGACAAATTAAGCTGCTGGCACCAGTGACAAGGCCCACTGTAAATCATCTTATGTGACTTTCAAAAAGTGTCAAGAAATTATTTGCCGTGAAGTGCTTCTTAACATGATGAGGCATGTTCCTGTAAGATTTCTGGGGAAAAAATACACTTTTCGCAATTGACTTAATATTTTGAAGGAGTGTTTGACTATCAAAGAGAAATATAGCTCCCTGTTTAAATAAATCATCTTAAATAAGAGAATGATACCTGGATAAAAGCTATTTAAAAACTTTCAAAGCCATTGACCTGGGATAAGAAAATTTTGGAATTTACTTTCACTCTTCAGAACAGTGATGACTGGAAAAAATATTGAACTTGGAACCTGTTCTCTTGACTCCTCCAGCACATGGCAGCTGATTCACTTGACCATGGACAAATCACTTGACTCCTCAGAGCCCCAGTTTTCTCTGAGTAAATTAGATCCATGTAAATTCTTTTTCAACTATAACATTCCATGCACATCATTATTTCAAATTCCAAGTTTAACCTAAATTTCATTTACAATTCTGCCTTCTCTAAAACTGGCAAATTGTGAGTTGGTCCTACAATATAATTATTTGCAATCTACTTGACTGAAATGGATTTTAACTTCAGAATGAAATGCTTTTATTGCCTAACCCTTGGCATGGAGTGCAGTAAAATTTCTCATCAGACTGCCAATGAGCCAAGCACGGACTGAGTTCTCCCCCCAGAGATGCATTTATCACTGAATACTAATTTCATCATTGAATAGAAAATATGATGAGTTAAGACTGTAAGTAAATGCATTTTGTTCCAACTGTGGGGTAACCTCCTAATGACTCCTGGACTGATCAGCCCTGACACTCTCCAGGTTGTGACATCATTGTTTTACTGCAGATTAATTCATCTCATCGAAAACCCGTACACCTTCCAGTGAGTTCGTCCTCATCACCCTTCCTCTGCCTCAGCCTAAGCTTCCGCCATGTCTCCCCTTCTCTCCATCCTGGAGAAAACTAAAAGAAAAGCAAAACCACTGAGGACTCATTTTCTATATCCAATATCACTGAGGCTCTAGCTCTTCTTTCTAAAAGGGGAACTATTAATACCTGCTGATTGTAGAAGTCAAATACATAGCATCAGTGTTTTTGCCTTTTAATATTTTGGCAAGCTCTTCATTCAACACTATCCAAGAAAACCCATTGCCTGTTTCTTTGTGGAGACTGCCCTATTGATTATGCCCAAATCAGCTGTGAACAGTGCTAGCTGTAAAGAGTTAACTCCACAATTGGCTTGTTCTGAGAAGCGAATCAGGTCAAAACTTACACACCAAGGTCACAGCGACTCTTACCCAAATTCCACTTCCAGAATTAAATTCTTCTTTACTTAAAAGACAAGGTGAATTATTAACCACAACCTATATTTTTTTTGGTTCTATTCCTAGCTCAAGAAGATTTTGTCTTTTTCTTTACAAGCCTTGCTTGCGTCATCAAATTCAAAGCTGTGAGTCTTCGGGGCCTTTGGCTGCTCAGCCTTGCTTACATGAGTATTAGTCATCCTGGCTCCCCATTTCTCTGTCTACTTAATTGTGTATTTGAGTTTTTCTTTTAATCTTATGTCACAGCACCAACCAGGAGATGAGAACCCACTGCAAGGGTCTCTGATATTTCTTTACACTTTTTCAGCAATTTCTGCCCATGCTCTAAACACCATAACATTCATTCAATGTACAATGTCTTTGTTAAGTTCAATTTTACAAAAATATTCAAATCACTAATATCTAGTCTAGATCCAAACATTGTAGTATATTCTAGAGATGCAAAGTTAAATAAGACAATGTCCCTATTTTTACAATGCTACATTTTGGAGGCATATTCACATAAATCGGATAAAGATAGATAGATTAATAGGTAGATGATAGATATAGATAGATAGATGATTGATAGATAGATAGATAGATAGATAGACATTGTTATGATGAGTAAAACAAAGACAGGTACAAAATACTGTAGCAACACCAAGGAGACAGTAGATACTAATTCTTTCTAGGAGGGTCCAAGAAAATTTCATAAGGAAAGTAGTATTTGAAGGTAGAAGAAACTACCTAGGGGGGCCAAGGAAACTACCTAGCTCACTGGTTCCAGTGTCTGCCTGGCAAGCACAAGGTCCCAAGTTTGATCCCCCAATAACCACATACCACAATGCTGGGCATGGTTACTCATGCTCACCAACAATCAATACCACATATCACAGTATCAAGTGTAGTGACTCATACCTGCAATCCCAACACTCAGGAGGCAGAGGCAGAAGGATTGCTATAAGTTCAAGGCTGGCCTGGGCTACATAGTGAGCTCAGGACCAGCCTGAACTACAAAGTGAGACCCTGTTGAAAGAGAGAGAGAGAGAAAAAAAAAGAGAAACTACCTAGGAAAAGAGACAGAAAGTGGAACCAATAGCAGTGGAAGCAATATAAGCAACATGATGGTAGTCATCAAGTATGTAGAGAGTGAGACAGTGGGACAGACCAAAGTGATCAGAGGGAAAGACTACCAGCTAAAATAAGAAATGGTGGTATAGATTTGAATGTCGTGCCGAGGAATTTAAATGCCAAACATGTTTTTTAAAAAAAGTATAAAATGTGTGATGAATAAAATTTTTAACTACAGTAATTATATTGTTTTGAAATGCTAATTCTGGAGACAAAATTGTGGATGACTGTGACCGTTAATGGGATTCTCAATTGACTAGAACATGAGTCGCCTGACAGTGGCATAGCATGGGTACTTCTGGGCATGTCTGTGGAAGTGTGTAGGGTTTACTGTAATGTAGACCAGCAAACTGAGAAGGAAGACCAGACACTGTGGGTCTTACAGCTCAGGAGTGAAGGGAAAGTGAAGTCAGCCTGCTTATGCAAAGCTTCATTCTGCTCGAGTGGGTATGACTCTTGCTGCTGCTGCCACCTATGGACATCCTGTTTCAGTTTCTTCAGCCTTTCCATGTAGACTCACCCCTCTCATTTACCAGTCATCTTCTGCTTTGGGTTCTTTGCATCCATTATCCTCATTCTGCAGCTCTCAGCTGAAGGCACTACTGAATGGTGACCGCATCTTCTGGCTCTCGCTATGCAGGTGATCACCGTGGACTCTCCTGGCGCTGATCCTGTGAGCCTACCTGACAAGTCCCCTGGCATAATTGTACAGATGCATATTTTTCTATTGACTCTGTTCACATAGAGGACCCTTAGCAATATAATGTTCTATAGGTGGATGCTCTGGAGACAAGGTTTAAATGGAGATATACTCTTGAAAAAAGGAAGAAAGATTCAAGAAATATTTCAGAACTGGACTCCAGCACACAACCGAGTGATTATAGTTATGAAAGTGGTGAAATTATAAAGAAAGAAAAGTTGGAACTGATTCCAAGATTCCCTGGGGATAGAAGCAAAGGAGGAATGTTAGCAGGGAAAAAATGTCGAGATCAACAGGAAGCGTATAGAATGAGAGATGTGCTCAGCAAATCAAAATGAAAATATAGTAATTTCTTAGAAAACTGAAACTAGCACTCAAGTGAGAGGTAGTTGTTAGAGAGAGATGAGACAAATTTGAGGGACAGTCCTTGAGCAGCAGTAGATGCCATGGGAATATACGTGATAGTGTAGTGAAAGTCTAACTGGGTAAAGAAGTATGTTGAAAAGGTTCTGGGAAAACTAGAAGGAAGGGACATGGGAGAAAGAAGAAGAGTGTCTGAAGGGAAAACTTTTTTATTATTATTATTATCTTTATTGGTACATTAAATATACACATCATGATTGCACTCCATAATGGGGATTTGTACCAGTATAAGACACAACTTAATTCTCATTTTTTCCCATAACCCTACCCACCCTACCACCCCCCCCATATACATAAAATTTGTTTCCTTACTTTTTTGTTATAATCTCAACATTTCTGAAGGGAAAACTTAAAAAGTAATTGGCGATGCTGGAACATAGGATTTATTTAATGAATGGGAGAAAACAAAGCAGAGGCGAGGAGGAAAAAAAAAAGCAGTGAAGTCCTGTTCCAGAAAGCAGTGAAAAACAAATTTATTCATAGCTAATGGTACCATTTCACCAAACAATCTCTAGAAACACTTTCCAAAGGGAGGAGTGGGACACTGGCGTGCTGCAGCCTGTTTAAACTCACAGGAAGTCGGACAGCCAACAAGGGCAAGATACATGATAAAGGAATATGGAATCCAGCCTGGCCAGAAAAAGGGGTTGGGAAAGATTCCCTCAGACAGTAAAATGGGGGTTGATATCTGACAGAGAATGAGAGTTAGCTGGGTGAGAAAGAAATGACAGAATATTAGAAATAGAAAATATTAGAAATAGAAAATGAGAAAACAAATATCACCAGGTGCTAAATAAAAAGGGAAACAGAGCTGACAGGTCATTGAGGCCTGATCCTTGAGCCCAGGCAAGCTGGAGAGGGAAGCAAGCCAGGTGGGAATCAGTAGATTATACTAATAAAAGACCATCAAAGAATGTTTAGGTAGAGATAGAGAGGGACAAGATCTGACATTTTTATTTTTAAAAGACAGTCTAGTAAGTTGGAGCGTGTCAGATATAAAGAGTAGATTCAGAGATGACCAATCCTCAAGAGTGATTCATGGAGAGTAACATGCTGGGGATTCCCTTTTGCCCAATGAAAGACAGTGTAAGGCATGACCCTCCACCCCCTTGTTTGTCCCCCAGAATGGATACTTGCTTAGACAAGGGCTGGCCTGTTGGAGACACGGAGATGAACTAATGGTATTAGGACTACAAATTTCTAAAGGAAGAGGAAAGTGCACCCTTGCTCACTTAGAAATAGTTGCAAACTCCTTAGGAAAGTAAACTGAAGTAGAAATGGACTTTCATGATGTGTCTTTGCCTCCTTCAACCTCAGGGCCTCCCCCATCCCCTCTCCACAGTCACTGTGATCCCCACTCCCATCGGTCTCCATTTTGCTTGAATCTTTGTCCCTGACCTTATATACTCATCCTTCAGGTCAATTTGAAAAATACTTCTAGAATCATTTTCTGAATACTCACCACAGATAAGCTACTATCTCAGGCACCCTTATGTGTACTATATATACACACTGCTGACTTCCAAGCTGTGTGAAAGCCACACCCACCTTCCCAATCCCATCCAACCCACAGCTGTGGTGAAAGCAGAGGTCAGCAAGGGTAGGTAGAGACCCACGCAGAGGAAGAGAAAATGATCAGAATACAAAGAAGGGAGTGGAATCCATTATTCGGGTTCACAGAAATGATAAGGAATTATTCTGTGAACATAAACCTCTTCTGTGTTTTAAAAAGTATTTAATGATAAAAGTGACAGGGGGGCCATTGTACTCCTCTTCTAATATCCAAAAGCTGATTCACCAGAAACATTTCCCATTCATTCCTTCTAAAAAAACAAATACTGGGGCTGGAGATTTAGCTCAATGTTTTATTAGC
>PVIR01042217.1:0-12202 GCA_004026965.1 Petromus typicus | reverse complement strand
TGACATGTGGTCACTGTGGGAAGGGACCAGAGCCACGGGTCTTCGGCTGAACCCTGAGTAAAGTGCAAGCCTGGCTCCAGGGACACGATGCCATCAAGGACATCTCTCTCATTCAGCTTCTGACCTTCAGTTCAGCGGATAAGGGGAACAGTCTGAAAGCTCAGTGTCTTTCACAACTAGTTGCAACATGACTAGCTAGCCTTGAGAATGATACTCTGATACCAAAACCAAAGAAAGAGCCAACTAAAAAAGAGATGTTCAGGCCAATCTCTCTCATGAACATAGATGCAAAAATCCTCAATAAGACGTGGCAAACAGAATGTAGCAAATCACCAAAATTATACACCATAGTCAAGTAGAATTCACCTCATGGATGTAGGGATGGTTCAACATATGCAAATCAATAAATGTAATACACCATATTAATAAAGACAAAGACAAAAACCACAAGATCACCCCAATGGATGCAGAAGAAACATTTGAAAAAGTCCAATATATATTTATGACTTTGTCTTTTTTTTTTAGATTTTTTTTGAGACAGGGTCTCGCTTTGTAGTTCAGGCTGGCCTTGAGCTCAGCCTCCACCTCACTTCACAGCAATCCTCCTGCCTCTGCCTCCTAAGTACTGGGATTATATGCGTGAGCCACCACACCTGGCACTGTGGTGTATGGTGCTGGCTGCTGCTGCGCGTGAGTCTCCACACCCAGTATTGAATGTGGTTAGCAGGGATCAAACCCGGGCCCTTGCGCTTGCAAGACAGGCACCGGAACCATTGAGTTAAATCCCCGCCCCATATATTTATGATTTTAAAATCCTACAGAGGGCCAGGGATTCAGCTCAGTGGTTCCAACGCCTGCCTTGCAAATGCAGGTCCCAGGTTTTATTCCCAGTAACCACCTAAACAATGCCAGGCTTGGTGACTCACGCCCACCAGCAATCAGTACCACATACCACAATGCAGGGTGTGGTGGCTACACCTGTAATCCCAGCACTTGGGAAGCAGAGACAGGAAGATTGCTGTGAGTTCGAGGCTTGCCTGGGCTACGTAGTGAGCTCAGGGCCAGCCTGAACTACAAAGCCAGATCCTGTCTCAAAAAAAAAAATCCTACAGAAAATTGTAATAGAGGTCTTTACCTCAATCTGATAAAAAGCATGTATGACAAACCAACAGCCAACATCATACTAAATGGTCAGAAACTGAAAATTTTTGCTCTAAAATTAAGAACAAGACAAGGATGTCCACTATCACCTCTCCTACTCAACACAGTGGTGGAACTATAGCCAGAGCAATAAGACAAAAGAGAGAAATAAAAGGAATAAGGATAAAAACATGAAGCTAAGTTATTATTGTGTGCAGATGACAAGATACTCTACACAGAAAACACCCCAAAAACACCACCAAGAGGATTCTTCATTTAAAAACCAAATTCAGTAGCTTACCTAGATACAAAATCATCTCTCAAAGATTAACAGTGGGGCCAGGAAATGTAGCTCAGTGAGTCCAACACCTGCCTAGCAAGTGCAAGGCTCCAACTTCGATCCCTGATACCAAAAGAAGAAAAAATCAGTAGCATTCAAAAATAACAAACTCACTGAGAAAGAAATTATGAGATAACACCTTTCACAATGTCATTCCAAAAATCTATGTAGCCTTCAATTTAAGGAAGAAAGACTTTTACATTAAAAGCTACAATACTCTGAACCAAAGAAATCAAAGAGGATGTCAGAAAATGAAAAGATACCTCTTGTTCCTTGTTCTTAGGTCAGAAGAAATAAGATAGTGAAATGGAGACACATCCAAAATTGTTATACAGGTTTGAGGCAGTCCTGTCAAAATACCAGTAGTATATCTCACAGAATTAAAGAAAACAATTCTAAAATTCATTTGGAACCAGAAGAACAGCAAAAGGAATTCTGGGCAACAAAGGCAGGGGCTAGGGCATCACAATCCCTGAGTTGGAAATAAACTACAAACTGTGAAAACAACAGCAAGGTACTGGAGAAAAAAAAAAAAAAACTAACTAACTAACTAACAAACAATAGATCCAAGGATGAACCAAACAGATCAGAAGATGCAGAAACAACGCCAGACATGTGCAGCCACTTTGTCTTTGACAGAGGAGTCAAACACTTTCCCTGAAGAAAGATAGCCTTTTAAATAAGTGGTAGTAAAAACAAACTGGCTTTCCACATGCTGAAGATTAAAACTAGATCTGTATCTTTCCTCATATACTGAACTAAAACTGAAATCGATCAAACTATAGATCTATTAAAATAGAAATACTAGGGGCCGGGGAGTTAGCTCAGTGGTTCTGGCGCCTGTCTTGCAAGTGCAAGGGCCCGGGTTCGATTCCCTGGTAACCACATAACAATACTGGGTGTGGAGACTCACACCCAGCAGCAACCAGTACCACACACCACAGTGCTGGGCGTGGTGGCTCACGCCTGTAATCCCAGCACTCGGGAGGCAGAGGCAGGAGGATTGTGATGTGAGTTGGAGGCTGAGCTCAGGGCCAGCCTGAACCACAAAGCGAGACCCTGTCTCAAAAAACCTAAAAAAAAATAGAAATACTAACACTGTTAAAGGTAACAGCAGGTACAGGCTGGGGATTTAGCTCAGTGGTTCCAGTACCTGTCTTGCTAAGCGCAAGAGTCCGGGTTCAATTCCCTGGTTAACCACATACAATATTGGGCATGGTGACTCATGCCCACCAGCAGTTAGTACCACACACCACAGTGCCGGGCTCATGCCTATGATCCCAGCACTCGGGAGGCCGAGATAGGATTTCTTTCTTTCTTTTTTTTTTTAAAAGAAAGAAAAAAAGACAGCAGGTAGGACTCTTGAAGACAGAGGTAGAGGAAAAGATAGGATGAACAAAACTTGTACTGCATCATAAACATTACAGGGACTCAACAACTGGGATCTCATCTTGTTAAAAAAAGCTTTTATATAGCAAAAGAAACTACCAACAGAATGAACAGATCATCCACAATGTGGACAAAAGTTTTTGTCAGCTGTTCTCCAGACAAAAGACTAATAATATTTAGAATATATAAAGAAATAAAAAATAGCAAACTCCCAAATTTAAAGACGTAATCCCAAAACAGGCATCTGAAATGAATAGACATTTATCACATAAAGTAGAAACAGAAAATAAATATATGAAAATTATTCAATATCATTGGTCATTCAATGCGTAGAAAAGCAACACTGAGATTTCATCTCACTCCAGAAAGAATTGCTAATTAGCAAGAAGGCAGCCAACAACAAATGCTGGGGGGGCTGTGGGAAAAAAAAAGAACCCCTCCCCACTGGTGGGAGAGGTCTAGACTGATGTACCCACTGAGGAAACTCCTCGAAAAACTGAAATTAAAGGTTCCATTTGCCCCAGACATTCCTTTTTTTTGGTATTTTCCTGAAAGAATTAAAAAGAACATCTCATCGCAATATACGCATATCCATGTTTATAGCACCACAGTTTGGAAACAGCCCAAATGCCTATTGACCAATGAACAGATAAAGAATATGGCTTTATATACAATGAAAATCTAATCTTTCATAAAGAAGCATAAGCTTGAGACATTTCTAACTAAATGATGTACCTTAACACCATACTCTTAATTGAGACAAATTAGACATGTGTAAACATCACATTTTTCTCTGGTGTGAGAAATTGAAAGTACATATAAGGACTAAAAGGTGTAACAGATATTGGGAAATGAGAAGGAAACATTCAAATAAGAAAGGACTCAAGCAAGAGAGAAGGGGGAAAGATAGGAAGGGACAAGAAAAATAGAAGGAAACAATTAAAACAAAATGTAGGAAAAGGTGTGGCCATTCAGCAGTTTCCCGGGACCACCAGGAATTAAGCACAAAGTAAGTACCCAACGCCAGTTTTAAGAACTGCCCCCGGGCCACATTTTACTGCAAGGTTAATTCTAAGAACTACTCCAGGGCCATCTTTCCTGTTTTTACCCCCGGGCTTTGTTGACTCCATAATAAAAGAGCTGTTGGAGGACAGTGGGAGTTGAGTCCTCCGAGGCTGTTCCCCCTGCTGGAACTCATCCTGAGTTTTCTTCTGCGACCCTGAACATTACACCAACAACAAAACTTTTGTAAATAAAGGGAAGTAGGGTTTGAAGGGAGGGGAGAAGAAAGGGGAAAAAACAAACAAGGTATACTATGTATAAGTATAAATTCACTGTGATGAAATGTATCTAAAATGTATGAATAATAAAGGAAAGACTTTAAAAAAATAAAACAAGTATATTGTTCAGGGACCCGCATAACCCTAGCAATCCCATAACCAAAATTTATCAATAATGGGCTTTGCCCTCAGTCTGGCTTCTTTGTTAAGGAAGTGCTGTCTTCTTCGCAGGCATAGATTAGGATCGGTCAGCTGAATGATCTCCAGATGGTCTCGACAGCGCTCCCCAGACGCCATCACATGATGCTTGCTGATCCACCCCCTGGATCATCATTATCTGGCTCCGTACAGTCCAGGGGGCTGCATCCTTAGCGCTGAGGATGTGGGTTTCCAAGGATTTGAGCAATAGGTGGCCTGGGCAGGAATAGCATTTCTCTTTCAGTTATTAGTAGTGAGGACTCTGGTATCACCATCAAGGCAACTTGGAAAAAGAAATCTAAATGGCAGTTCAAGAGGAGGGATAAAGAAAGCCATCTGGTTATCTCCCTCAAATCTCACAAATAGTACAGGATGAAGGTTCACTCCGAGTAGAAATTAGAACTGAAGAAGTCACACCAGTCTCACAGGTGAATGTAACCTGTTTACTTGCTACCTCTACAATTAGTTGAGGCTCTGTGGAGTAATTATTACTCTCTTGTGAGGGAGCCTTGAGGGGAGCCTTCCTAGTGGTGAGATTACAAGCATGCAACTCCATGCTTGCCTCTTACAACATTTTATTTTATTACAGAAAAAGCATTAATTGGAAAGGTACAGGCAAGATAAGCAAAGTTCTATGTCAGGTGGCTGGAGGGGGTACACTGTGATACAGGGGTCGGATGGACCACCTACAAAGGCAGGAGGCCAGTTTCCAAGGATTGGCTGGTGGGTGGAGTCGGCTGGATCCTTATCTCAGCCCTGGTGTGATAGATCTGGAATCCTTGTGACTGGGCAAGGATTTCCTTCCATGGAGAAGGTCGTCTCTGTGACAGTCTTTGTCATGTGGGGCTCAGTATTTCCTGGTATCCAGGTGAAGGTGACTGTGGGTTTAGGACTGTGGCTCCAGGCTTCTGGGTGTAGCTGATTCTCCTGTAAACCTCTCATCTTGTTGTCCTCAGTCTTAAGGGGAGGACAACCTGTGAACTGCACGCCTTTGACCCAGAAATGTGACTTCCAGGATGTTCTCCCAGAATAGTACTTCTCAAACTGTGCTGAAGGACTGGCTTTGTTTCTGCTTTAGTTTCAAATGTGCTAGATATCCAAAGCTTCAGTTCCTGTTTGTAAAGTTGGAAGAGTGAATTCTAGGAACAATGGAGGTTAAGAGTGGGAAAAATTGAGGCCGGGGATTTAGCGCAGTGGTTCTGCCGCCTGTCTTGCAAGCGCAAGGACCTGGGTTCAATTCCCAGGTAACCACATACCATACTGGGTGTGGAAACTCACACCCAGCAGCAACCAGTACCACATACCACAGTGCCGGGCGTGGTGGCTCACGCCTGTAATCCCAGCACTCAGGAAGCAGAGGTAGGAGGATTGTGATGTGAGTTGGAGGCTGAGCTCAGGGCCAGCCTGAACCACAGTGGGAGACCCTGTCTCAAAAAAAAGACTAGGAAAAATTTTTTGAAAGCAAGCTTCTATCTAAGAGAGACAGAAGGGGACCAGAGTGAGTTGCCCTGCCTCCAATACTTTACACATTTAAAAACACTGCACAATAAATTTTACTTAAAATTTCCCAGCATCCATATATTATCATCTTTACACTTTTTATTGAAGGTCTGGTTCGTGTCCTAGACTAAATCATGGACACAAGATTTATCTCAAGATAAGTGAGTGATTGCTCAATATAGAAAATATTTGCTTTAGGAGTCACAGTATTAAGTTGTGACTCTGCCAGGAAACTCTCTATAAAGACGGCTAACTTTTCATGAAAAACACTGAGCTCCTACCACCCGCCATTTCTGGAATCTACACTAGGTACACAGAGCTAGTCATCATGACCGATGACTTTCTGCGGTTTGAAGGGATACCTTTCTCTTCTTTGTTTCACAGCCCTGAAATATTAAGAGAAGTGCGAGACAAGTTTGTGGTGAATGATGAAGATACAATAATAATAACTTACCCCAAATCAGGTAAGAGAAAAGGGTCATGAGTGGGTGGTGAGAAAGACGATGGCTGGGCTGCAGTCATCCCACAGATGAACGGAAAGCTCTCACTCTACTAGAACTCAGACGGGGTTCTGAAGCGAGCAGCAGCATCGAACACAGAAAAAGATGCAGCCTAACAATTACACAGAGAACTAAGAGTTCCGAGGGGCCGTCTAACATACCACAGAAAGGAAGAGGAATAGCAAAGGCAGGGTCTGGCCTGTGAATGATTGTGGAGGGGACCGAGGATGACACTGGGAGTCATGGACACCCAGAAGCCAAGGACAATGGGAAATTAGTCTGTGGGCTTCAGCCAATATGGTAAGAAGTCACTTAAACCAGGCGTGGTGTCTTCCACCTGTAATTCGAGCACTCGGGAGGCAGAGGCAGGAGGACTGCTGTGAGTTTGAGGCTGGCCTGAGCTACATAGTGAGCTCAGGGCCAGCCTGAATTACAAAGCAAGACCCTGTCTCAATAAACTAAAAAAAGAAAGAAAGAAGTCACTTAAATATCCATTTCCAGATGGATGCATAAACAAAATGTGAAATTTGTACATAATGTATGTATTCATACACCATGTTATGTTGTCAAAATCAAATTTCTCCTCTTTCTTGGTTCAGTGTTTGGAGACAAGGTCTTGGTATGTAGTTCAGGCTGGACTCGAACCCACTATGTAGTCCGAGGTAAGCTCCTGACTTAGCCTCCCAAACGCTGAATACAGTGGGTATGGTGCTGGACCACCATACCAACCTAAAAACAAAATTCCGAGACATTCTACAGCATGATTGAGTCTTGAGGTTATCAAGCTAAATGGAATAAGCCCATTTTAAAAGAGCTATTATATGATTACTATAAATTCATGGAAACAGGCAGTAGAGTGCTGGCTGCCCTCAGGTTCAAGGTGGGGTCATTAGGGACTTATTCACTGAGTATAAAACTTCTTCATGCTTAGACAAAAACTTGGAAACATAAACCAGCAATGGGAATATATTCAGCATCACTCAGCAGAGCGGTAATTTGAGCTGAATATCCCTACTGTCCAATTTTATGTGGTGTGCATCTCACCAGAATTATCGATACAGTTGAAATAAGTGACCATGACTGTTTCTTCTTTACATAGGAACCGTCTGGTTGATGGAGATTATCTGCCTGATTCAGACCAAGGGGGATCCTGAGTGGACCCAATCAGTGCCCAACTGGGAACGCTCACCCTGGATTGAGAGTCTGTATGGCTATGAATTGGTGAAGACTCAGGAAAGCCCCCGCATCTTCTCAACCCACCTGCCCCTTCAGCTCTTCCCCAAGTCTTTCTTCCTTTCCAAGGCCAAGGTCAGTGCCTAATGGTGGGGGAGTGTTTGTTCAATCTTTTTAAACTTGCGCATGCTTAGATGTCCCCTGGAGGTTTAGCTGAGGTGGACTCTCAGTAGGTGGATCAGGCTGGGAAATGACAATCTGCCAGGTTCGTGGATGCTGAGGCGCCCATCCTTGGACCATCCTGGTATAAAAGTATGAGGCCCATTCCTCATATTGTCCAGATTTACCTAAGGGTAAAGTAGAAGAATAAACCTAGTATCTTAGAAAAATACATTTTACAGCCAACCAGGATACATGACTGTACAAGATAGGAAATGTCCCCCATTTAGTTGCTACATCACAAGTTAATGGCTAATTTTAATCAGTTACCCCTCCATTGATGTATGTGGGGACTTCCACATCAGAGCTGTCCATGTGGAAAGCAGCAGATTCAGAATTTGCCCAAGGCTGAGTGACTGATCTGGGGTGAAAGTTATCTTTTCTAACCACTGTGTCTTACTGTTGTGCGTAACTGTTTGCTGAGCTAAGCAGCCACTCAAACTACCCAGGTAGCTGGTTGATCATCCCCTGAGGGAAACAGATACATCTGGATTCTAGCATCCCATGCACCATTTTTACAAATATTCTCTCATAAAAGTTATAGTATCTGAGGGCCAGAGATTCAGTTCAGTGGTTCCAGCAACTGCTTTGCAAGTACAAGGACCCGGGTTCGATCCCCGGTAACCACATACAGTACTGGGCGTGGAGACTCACACCCAGCAGCAACCAGTACCACATACCACAGTGCCGGGTGTGGTGGCTCACGCCTGTAATCCCAGCACTTGGGAGGCAGAGGCAGGAGGATTGCTATGAGTTCCAGGCTAAGTTTGCAACCAACCTGAATTACAAAGCAAGACCTTTTCTCAAAAAAAAAAAAAAATTATTATACAATGTGTCGTGAAGTATAAACATTTTACTAAACTAAACCCTAGAATATAATCACTCTTTAGTAAAAGTCACATTTGTGCAGCCCAACAATATCATCCCTGTATACCTATAGGCATGAGGCTTTTGGGATTTGCTGAATACCAGCCACGCCAGGTAAAGACTCCAGAGAGATGAGCCAAATCTGTGTAAGAATAATCCAAAGAGAGTTAGTGTGGAATGAACCTGTGTTAAATGTCAGGGGAACTTGTCTGGGGGTGAGGGGTGTGACTGTAAGCACAAATCTCAAATACTAGTTTCACAAATTCTTAGCTCCTACACAATTGGCGAGCTCTTACGCACACAAACTTGAGAATATTTTTAGCCCCCCAAACTGTCTCTCAGACCTCTGTCCAGTCAGCGAACAGCCGGATG
The DNA here is from genome assembly GCA_004026965.1 of Petromus typicus. Lineage (NCBI taxonomy): Eukaryota > Metazoa > Chordata > Mammalia > Rodentia > Petromuridae > Petromus > Petromus typicus. Next base: position 3,224 of record PVIR01042217.1, on the reverse strand, counting down.
TCTGACTTCTTTACTCTATGAAAAGATCTTCAGAGGCATCCCTGATCTGGATATGTGTATACCTTTCTATCGTTAGGCAACTAGAAATACAGCACAATTTATTTACTGATTTTCCTGTCAGTTATGTTTTTTGCAAAGAACAGATTCATTGCAACACTTACTATTTAAAACCTCCCAGTAGATTCCTACAGTGAGTAGACATCTCAGGAGAAATGCCCAGCCAATGCCTCCCCGTTAGTATATTTCCATCATGGTGGCCATTCATAAAATTTTTAAATATATAATTGATTAATGAGTACTCTGTCAAGTTCATTAACATGAGCCATGATATTTAATGGGCAACTTGTATAAATTCCTGCATAAAGATCAAAATCAGTTAGGAGGAAGACGACTGTCCTTATCTTCCACTTTCTCCTTTTTCCGTTTAAGGTGATTTACTGCATTAGGAATCCCAAAGATGTTCTCGTGTCCGGTTACTATTTCTGGAAATATATTACTGGTATTAAGCAGGCAGAGACACTGGAACAATATATGGAATGGTTCCTGGAGGGAGATGGTAAGTGTGCGGGACAGTAGAGGAGACAGAGAGACCTGGGGTGTCTCTCGACTTCCCTGGATGCTCCTTGACTCCCCACCGCTCAGCAACTCAGGAGCCGGAGACGGGGGTCCCCACTAGAGCGCAAACCTACTAGTGTTCCTGCCCCCTGAACAGCACAGGGCCGGTCACCCTCAGCTTGCTTTCTCCTAACTGTCCTAACTGTCCTCTCTTCTGAGTCTCTGTGGTGTCCCTGGCTAACACGAGCTACTCATTCCTTTTTTTTTTTTTATTGAGACAGGGTCTCGCTTTGTAGTTCAGGCTGGCCCTGAGCTCACTATATAGCCCAGGCGAGCCTCAAACTCACAGCAATCCTCCTGCCTCTGCCTCCCGAGTGCCAGGATGACAGGCATGAGCTACCACGCCCGGCACTGTGGTGTGTGATACTGATTGCTGCTGGGCATGAGTCTCCACACCCAGTATTGTACATGGTTAACCTGGGATCGAACCTGGGCCTTTGCACTTGCAAGACAGGTGCCGAAACCACTGAGCTAGATCCCCGGCCCACGCTACTCATTCTCCTCTGCTCTCCTAACTTATGACTTTCTGGAGGTCAAATTTTCTTTTTTTTTAAATTTAAATCTTTATTGGTACATTATATGTACACATCATGATCACACTCAGCGTTGAGAATTTATATCAGTATATGACTTAATTCTCATTTTTTCCCATTCCCCTCTCCAACCTAACCCCTCCCCATTCCTTGGAGGTTAGATTTTCATTGACTTCTTTATCTTCCACCATTTCTCTACTGATGCTTCTTTCCAAAACTCTTACAGTCTTTTCTATCAGTCTCAAAAATGTGTGACATTTGGGCTGGGGATATAGCTCAGTGGTTCCGGCCCCTGTTTTGCAAACGCAAGGGCCTGGGTTCGATCCCCGGTAACCACATACAATACTGGGTGTGGAGACTCACCCCAGCAGCAACCAGTACCACATACCACAGTGCCGGGCATGGTGGCTCATGCCTGTAATCCCAGCCAGCACTCAGGAGGCAGAGGCAGGAGGATTGCTGTGAGTTTGAGGCTGAGCTCAGGGCCAGCCTAAACTACAAAGCAAGACCTTGTCTCAAAAAAATCTAAAAAAAAAAAAAAAAAAAAAGTGTGACATTTAAACTCTGTGAATTTAATCAGTAGAATTTCTGGACTCTCTCTGGCACTTTTTTTTTTTGGGGGGGGGGACCAGGGAGCAGTATCTGGGATTGAAATTGGGACCTTGTGCTTCTTGGGCAGGTGTGGCACCACACTTCTCCAGGACTATATGAAGAGGAAGCAGGTATGGTGGCACATTCTTGTAATCTCAGCTCTGTGGAGGCTGAGGCAGGAGTATCACTACAAGTTTGAGGGCAGGCTAGGCTATATAGTGAGTTCAAGATCAGCCTGAACTATAAAGTGAGATACTGCCTCAAAAATGAAACAACCGTATTTCTAGTGCCTACCTTGCAAGTTCGAGGTTCTGAGTTTGATCCCTGGTACCAAAAAATCAAAAATCAAACACAACAACACTAAAAGAGCACGATATGAAGTCTCTCACATCTCCTTGGAGATGTTTCCCAAGATCCATAAGGATAAATTGCCAGGACAGAACCACAGATTTTTCTACATCACTGTTGTCATCAGACACACCCACCACACACCTCCTCCCTAAAGAGGAGGATATGGTTTTAACTCACATTATCCTTAGAGAAAGTCAAAAATTTCTGATTTCTATGAATTTTCAAGACACATAAGTAAAGGGGAAAAAAAGGTTTATTGCTTAGAATCCTTGCACTGCACGATGAGGGAGAGCAGAATGTAGGTGCTTGAGACAGAGCCCAGGATGGTCAGGGTGGGGGTTACACGTGGCCTTCTGGTACCAAGACAGAAGATCTCAGCTGAGTATTCCTGCTCTCAGTCAGGCTGTGCGGTGAGTAGAGCGGATAGAAACCTCGCGTGTGTCTGTTGTAGAGATGACCCACATTCTTAGCTGTATCGCTTCCTTGAGGATGAGGGTCTGTGTGCTGACAAAACATTACAAGGAAACAGCATGGACCCCAGTCTGTAAGACCCGTAGGGAGATTTTGGAAAACCAAAAGATGTTAGGACTTTCATTCACTTTTGTGTCCTTAGCTTGTGCTTTTCTTTAAGCACTATTTTAAATTATACTTATTCTTCTCTTTATTTTACACATGTTTGTTTTTATACTACTTTATTTTCTCTTCTGAGATTTTTTTATTCAGATTTTTATTGGTACATTATATATACACATCATCATTACATTCAACATTGAGAGTTTGTACCAGTATATAACGTAACTTGATTCTCATTTTCTCTCTGAGATTTTGATCTTTGCTTCTGAGGGATGGTAGACATGAGAGTCCCTGTTCTTATGCCTGCTTTAGGCTTGGAGCTGCAGCTGGGCCTTTCTAGCCGGAATGGAAATTCTTTTGTTGACTTACACAAAGGAAGCACATGGAGATATGGTGGTGGTGTGTATAGTACCATCACGTTTTGATACTTACTTCATTTTTGTAAAATCGGGGCCTCAGCATGTCACTGATGCCTAGGGAGAGATGGACATTAATTTGTGAATGTGAATGTAGATCTTGCATTGTAGAATTTGAAATTTAGTTGTTAAGAATGTAAGCATA
>PVIR01042216.1:0-12367 GCA_004026965.1 Petromus typicus | reverse complement strand
CTGTCAAAACTGGTGATTGAGCCAGCCACCTCTACTTTACAAATTCAGGGACTTTAATTACTTTTAAAATAAGATGTAAGTATGTCAAGAGACCCAAGTTAGAGCTGAACATGTGGGGAATAGAACATTGCAAAAGAAGGTGGAGAAATTGAATTATTAAAGTGACTAATATACTAAAAATAGTATTTTGAGTATAGGTTGGTGAGTTCTGGTGTCCTTTAATAAACTCAGAAAAGAGGTAGAAAATTCTGAATTATTGCTATAGGGATGAAAAGATATCACCCAAAAGAGCTTGAAAGAATGCTCTTGCTTACTAATTTGGAGGGTGGCTCAAAATAAAACATGGAACCAAGGGTAGACTTCTAGAAACGTGTACATGGAGCATTTAACCTCATGCCAGACACCGCACAGGACATTACAGAAGATATGGTGCTGAGACGTGGCCTTCCCTGAAGGAACTCAAGGTCTCATAGGGAGCCACGATTAGGGCCTCACTACATATGGAGGTCAAGAGCCACAGGGGTGAATGGTGAAGCAGCAGCTAGTTCGAGCTGTAGAGGAAGGCAGGGAAAGTACTAGCATTTCAGGCAGATGAAGAGCTGGCCAGGGTATGGACCAAGGGAAAGTTGGAAGCCGAGGACCTGCACCAGTGAAGGCCAGAACCTTGCAAGGATGGGGTCCGATGGGATCTGAGGAAGAAGATCACATGAAGTCAGGACTTAGGCCACCTAATCTAAGCCTATTCAAAAATTTTCTATTTTGTGACCTTGGCAAGTTATTTAATCTCTCTAAATTTCAATTTTCTTGTATATAAGAAGTAATAGTTCCCTCCACGGAGTGCTATCATGCAGGTCCAATGGTAAGAAGAGCGTGTGTTCTTCAAAGATGTTGTATCTTTCATAGACATTCACACTGTTCATGCTGCAATGGCAGAAGTGCTGTAAAAGGTACAGAGTAGAGCCAGGAAGAACAGTGAGGACTAGATATTGGTTGTGTGTGTGCATGTGTGTGTGCACACACGTGTGTGCACAAGCACATATGGAATTTAAATAGTTTACAGATAAAATCTTTGTGTTTATAACCAGCAGCATGGGGACATGTTCCATTTGCTTACCATAAGGAATGTCTGCTCTGTCTGCCACCACTTACCACAACTTCTGTTGCTTCTTTCACCTTAAAAGACATGTTCCTAAATTTGCACAAAAATGAATGATACCTTCTACAAAAAGTAGCCAAGCAAGGGTGACTCTGAGTCCATGCTGACACCAACATGACCAGACACAGAAGTCCCTAAGCACTCTGTTTGGTTTTGGAGCAAAGAAGGAGATGATGTTTCCAGGTGCCCAAGGATGCTTTGGAATGTTTCTCATAAAACGTGTGACAATCTGGTGCTGGCTGATCACAAGTCTCATCATCAGGATAGGATTCAAACAGCTCTGCCAACTGGCTAGCTGCGCAACTGAGCAAATACCTGTTCTTCTGAGCCTGCGTCCTGGAGAGTGGAGGCTGTGGCAGCAATACTCTGCTTACAGGAAGTTGCGCAGTGGAAGGAAGTGAATGCAAAGTGTTCGTGCTCCCCTGACAAGGAGAGAGAACTCCATCCTTCTCGTCACCCGGCATCTTGTCATTAAACTTCCCCACTCGCACCTCCCATCTGAGATCTTGAGTTGTTAAGGTTGACTCTGGAGGAAGCTGCCCGTGTGTGGACCGAGGCAGCCGTTCTGCTGGAAGTCCACTAGGTGGATGAGGCAGGGGAAGGGATCTGATTTTAGACTGATATCAAGTGAGAGAAACTACATGTTCCTCTCTTTCTCTCTCTCTTCATGTCCCTTTTCTTCCCTGTCAGATGGACCCGAGTAGTTCTTCCACCATAGCTGGAGGAATTGAATGAGCTGCAAAGTTCCTTTATTCAGTGACGGTGAATCCTGCATCCTCTAGATTACACTTGATCTTAGCCAAAAGGCCGAGAAGCGATTGCATCTTCTAGATTAGATGCTGTGTGTTCAGCCTCAGTAGGAAGCAAACCAAGAAGTAAATATTTGCTAGAAAATGCCTTTCTGGTGCTTGAGGATGTCTTTCCTGATCTGAGAAGTCAGTTACTGACTCTGCCCTCCCCACATTCTGACGCAGAGGGAAAACAATCCCCCAGCAAGGAGTCTGCCGCCTGGTGTATCCAGTATCCAGTGGAGATAATGTGACCACCATGCAGTGGCACTGAATACTGATAAGGATGTGACAGGCCGTGCTTAGAGCTGGTGTCACATTCAAATGACTGGCTGAGAGATGAAAAGAAAACAAAAATTAATCCCCCTCCAGGAATCTCATATAGATTCACTTAGTGGCTGCTTGCCGCTCGGCAGTCTATCTCCTTTCCCCCCATTAATAATCATAATCAAATACCCATTATTGGTTTCTGCACCAGGGTAATTGCTTTTGCTTCCTCATTTTCTGGGGGGTCTTGGAAAATGTTCTTGAGACAGGGCTGTTGTGTGATCGTTCTGTCAACATGAACTCTGGAAGTTGGTCATGCCCTGCAGCTATTGATGTCAGCCCCTTCATTCTCTGGTGGAGTAAAAGAAGGAAGTAATTTTATCCCACTATTTTTAGACTTCAATTTAGATTGCAGCGCTTATGATACTTTGTGTGCTGGGGATAGAGCTATGGATGCCGAGTTCTGTGGTGCAATTCCATGCCCCCTCTGGCTCAACTGCCCTGCACATATTCTGCTCTGCTGCTGTTCTCAGCACTGCCCAGCTGCATGGTCCTCCAAGGAGCCCAGAACTGTGACAGGGTCAGGGTGGCAGGGTCGTGGTGTATTCTGTGCCCACAGTGTTTGTCAAGGGAAATAGCTGCCAGGATTCTCTCTGAGTCTTCACTTTGCCCATGAGGATTTGCCTGATCTCTCCCATGCACACATAATCAGCACCCTACAAAATCTGTATAAGTGAAACAAGGCCATGGCCACCCTTCTGTCGTTCCCAGAGCTGGGAGTTGAAAGCTGCAGTGAAGGAAAACCATTTCTCTGCAGGATTTCCTCCTGAATAAGCCAGTGGGGCCCAGGCACCAGGGACCTCAAGGCAACCTTTGCTTAGCTTGATGGAAGACCGTGAGCTCAGGAAGTCCTTCTGGTTCCATAGTGTTATTGATGAGCTAGTCCTAAACTCCAGTTGGATCTCAAAGAGGGCCTTGACATCTGCCTGAGCCTGTTGTGTGTCTCTGTGTGTTGTCAGATGTGCTGATTCAGGTCCTTGTGTATTTGAATCTTGCAGGTATGTGGGCATGGGGGACATGGGTGCAGAGGCTGTAGGTGCACAGTTGTTCTTCCTGCTCTGAATGTGCAGAGTATCACAACAACCTTGATATCACACAGATGTTCCACACATGTAAAATCCCAGACACCACCCACATCAACAAATCTGAAACCTGCAATTGAACAAGACTCCTCAAGCAATTCTTAAAGTGACTCACATGCATATTAATCACATTTTCTTTCTTTTTTCTTTCAATCAAAGTCACTTGTTAGAATCTGTTGTGATCCAGATATCTGTGCTAGAGCCTTCCAGTTCATATATCGATACCTACTGCTGAGAGGGCAGCTCTGTGGGAAGTGAGCCCTTTGTGGGAGAGCACTGTGCTGCTTGTGACCTATTTTCTTTCCCACTAGTTCTGCAGTCTGCAACTGTCCCCACTTCCTCAGTGAATACATTAATCTGGAAAGCACAATGTGTTCATGGGCCTCTGAGTAAGTGAAGAACAGTGGGCATCTCTATGGGTTGTGTGACGGGCCTGTTCTCCTGCATCTTGTGGGCATCTGGTCATGCCACACATAGGTAGTTGCCTTTGGCTTTCCTTACTAGAAATAGAAGCTGTCACACAATGGTTTATAGGCAGTAGACAGGACTCTGCCATCCTGAGGATAACCTTTTCCCTACTACTCATTCCCTTGTCAGCTCCATAAATGGTGCTGCAGCCTGGACCCTTCTTTCCTGATTGTCATAAACATCTCCCAAGCCATAACTGCTATGTGGGCAGTGATTTCACCAACCAGGTCTGTGGGAACACCGGGCACAAGGAACGGTGTTTCCTATACCCAGATGTGTATGTCTACACAGTTGGATGTGATGAGTCTGGCTTCCTCAACTGTAGATGTACATTTGTCAGGGAAAATACTGGGGCAGGTGCGCTTCTTCATGCTTCTGTTCTGCCCTCTCTGCATTCATCACCATCATCTTTGGGAAACTACCAGTGCTGAGAGTAGAAGAACCTGCTCCACTACAGCGTGGGCTTCCCCCGCCTTTCTTTCCAGGTGGCACAGCTGGTGTGTCTTCAGGAGCTCAGAGGGCCTGGGAGGAGTGCTTGCCCTTCGTCCTGTAGCTGTTTTCCTCCAGCATTCCTTGGCCATCATTGCATGGGCACGTGTCACCAGTTAGCCCACACTTCGGGCACAGTTTGTCTTTGTGTCCCTGAAGAGCACTGATGGAGCTCTGTTTACACTGATTAAACCATAGACCAAACAGTCCAGCACATCAACTTCTGTGCAAAAGGGAAGTTTTGCTCTGGGATCAAGAACTTTCCACATTTCTGTGAAATGATGAAGAGAAAATAAGTGGACAAAATACCTTTTAGCAAGTTTTTCTTTTTGCAAAAGTAAAGGCTATGTAGTAAGGTGACACAGTAAGGAACTCAGTGATGCTGGAACTGGGAATGGGCAACACCCATGCTGAGCGGCTGTACCCAGCTAAACAGCACTTACACGCTCACTTCTCGCAAGACTATCCTGCGAGATTCAGGGCCAGAATCTGAATCTGTGCCGCAAACGCTGGGGTTGTGGTGGAACTTAGGCAGAGGCTTGTCATTTTTTTATATCAGTGATATGAGGAAGACAACCCAGGAAGAAATAATTTCTTAAGGGTTCTAAATATTAGTAAGAAAGATACTGGCAACAAGTAGTTTATAGACATTACCTCAGAGATTAAACCAAAAACACTAACAGTAGCAAAAATGTCAAAATGAGATAAAACCCAAATAAGGCCCAAACCCCAAATTCCAAATCTACAAAGGGAAAGTTAGGGACGAAAGAATTAGACCACCGTGATACACAACCACCTTGGCTCCCTGAACTGGAAACAAATAGCATCTGCAAAAATGAAATCGGAAACATAACAGCACAGATGATGATCAGGGTGAAAAACACAGATAAACCAACAGAGAACCTCAGGAATACAATGGAATCCCAGCATAGAAAACAGATGGAATCTAATTAACAGATTCAAATGGAAATTCAAGAGATTAAAAACTCTATTGAAAGCTTATGTAGTAGAGCTAGAGAATCCAAAGATGGAATTTCAGACATAGAGGACAGGATTGCTGTTAGTGACCAGGAAAGGAAAGATTTCCTTTTTTAATTGATTTTATTAGTATATTTTACATATACATCATGAGCACAATAGACATTGAAAATGTGTACCAGTATATGATACAACTTAATTCTCATTTTTTCCCTTTCCTCTGCCCACCCTATAAGCCTTGCCCCATATATACATATGCTTTGTTTCCTGTTTTTAACATCACATTTTCCCCCACATTATATACCCCTAGCCGCCTTTACTTTTGAATATTTTCTATTTCACAGTATCTATCAGACACTACAAAACTCATTTATACCTTCATTTTCTCATACCAGAGAAAAGATAAGATATTTACACATCTGTGACATATTTATTTCACTTATGAGTATGTCCTCAAGGTATATCCATTTGAGTATAAATGACTCAAACTTATCATTCTTGATGGCAGAATAATATTCCATGGATTTCTTAAACATAGTAAGGAGCATGAAAAATCAATTCAGCAGCTGATAGATGATACAAGGAACAACTTGAGATTGATCAGACACAATGAAAAAATAGGAGATAGTGCAAATGACATAAAAAAAACTGTTCACACTTGTAATGGCAGAAAACTTCATAAGCAAGAGAAAAGAATTTGACATATGGATAAATGAGTCATACAGTACTCTAACTAACCATGATAATAAAAGACCCACTCTGCGACATATAATAGTCACAGTACAAGAATCTCAACAGAAGAACAAAATATTGAAAGCAGTTAAAGAAAATAAACAAATCACATCCAAAGGAAAACCCATCAGAAATACAGCAGACTTTTCAACACAAACTCTGAAATCAAGGAGAACCTGGAATAAAGTGTTTCAAGCCTAAAAGACAATGACCTTTAACCCAGATTGGTGTATTCTGCAAATCTATCCTTCAAAGTCAAAGGACAAGTAAGATATTTCCATGACATTGAACACCAAGCTTGCATTACAAAATATTCTAAACTTTATCCTAGAAAAAGACAGTGAGCCTTACAACTCCATGGAGCCTAACAGAATGAAGCCACTAGGCAAGACAAGAAATTAAATGGCAGTGGGGGTGGATAATAATAAAAGAACCAACTAAAGAAAAAATATCATGACGAGTACAAGTCAACACATATGAATTAAAACCATCAATGTTAAACAGCCTCAAATAACCAAAGAAACTAAAAGAAATAGATTGGTAGAATGGATCAAGAAGAAGATCCAACAATATATTGTATTCAAGAAACATACCTGGGCCCAGGATTTAGCTTAGTGGTTCCAGAGACTGCTTTGCAAACACAAGATCCCGAGGTCTATCCCCAGTAACCATATTCCAGTACCTGTCTAGCAAGCACAAGTGTAAGGTTCCAAGTTCAGTCCCCAGTAACCACACATCACAATTCTGGGCATAGTGGCTCATGCCTGTAATGCCAGCACTTGGGAGGCAGAGGCAGGAGAATTTCTATGAGTTTGAGGCTTGCCGGGGCTACATAGTGAGCTGAGGGCCAGCCTGAACTACAAAAGTGAGACCCTGTCTCAAAAAAAGAAAAATAGACTTAATTGAAAAAAGAAATCCATAGACTGAAAGGAAAAGGGTGGAAAACAATTCTCCATGTGATAGGAAACCACAGAAAAGCAAGAGTAGATATCGTCTTTGCAGACAAGTCAACTTCAAACCAAAACTGAGAGAAACAAAGAAGGTCCTAACATACAGAAAACAATCCAAGAGAAGGAGATAACAATCATAAATATATACACACCGAATGTCATTACACTCAAATGTATAAAACAAATATTAATGTACATAAAAAGCCAAATAAGCACTAATACGATAGTAGTGGGGGACCTTAACACCCCACTAGCACAAATAAGAGGTGAACTAAACAGAAACATCAGTAATGAAATGCTAGACCTGAACAAAACTTTTGAACAAATACATGTCTACAGGGTATTCTACCCCACAAAATCAAAATATACATTTTTCTCAGCTGTACATGGGTCATTCTCCAAAATAGACCACACATTAGTTCATAGAACTTGTTTATTAAGTAAATGCAAATAAATTGAAGTTTTCCCCTGTATATTATTATCAGACCATAGTGCCTTGAAATTGGAGAAAATAGCAAAAGAAATTCCAAGAACTTCATAAGCACTTGGAAGTTAAATAACACTCTCCTAAATAACCAGTGGGTCACAGACAAAATTAAAGAAGAAATTAGACAGTTTCTACAATTAAATGACAATGCCAGTGTAACATACAGGAATTCCTGGGACATAATGAAAGCACTGCTATGAGGAAAATTCATAGCAATGTATTGCTCACATTAAGAAAACAGAGTAAGCTCAAATAAACAACCCATTGTTGAACTTCAAGCTGCTAGAAAAAGAAGAGCAAGATAAACTCAAAACTTATACAAGGGAGGAAATTATAAGGATCAGAGGAGAAATAAATGCAATGGAGAATAAGAAAATGATAGAAAAAAATCAATTAATCAAAGAGTTGGTTCTTTGAAAGAATAAGTAAAATTGATAAACCCTTAGCCAACTTTATCAATAAGAGGAAGGAAAAGAAAAATCCATGCAGTTATGAATGAAAAGGGTGAAACCTCAACAGATTCAGCAGAAATCCAGAGGATTATCAACACATGCTTCAAAAACCTACACTCCAATAAAATGGAAAATAGAGAAGAAATGAACAGATTCCTAGACACATATGACCCCTCTCAAGTTGAACAAAGATATAAAAATGCTAAACACCCCATTATCAATCAGTGAAACTGAAAATGTAATTAAAAATCTACCAACAAAGAAAAGTCCTGATCTTGATGGCTTCACTGCTGAAGTCTATAAGACATTTAGAGAAGTGCTAATGCCGGTACTTTTCAGACTTTTTAAAGAAACTGAAAGGGACCTAAGACTCCCAAATTCATTTCTCTGAGCAACTATTACCTTAATTCCAAAAGCAGAGAAAGACCCAACCAAGAAAGAGAACCACAGACCGATCTCTCTAATGAGTATAGATAAAAGAAAATTCCTCAATAACATACTGGCAGAAAGAATACATAGTATCATCAAGAAGATCATATATGCTGACCAAGATGGATTAACCCCAGGGATGCAAGGATAGTTCAACATATGTAAATTGATCAATGTAATACATTGTATTAATAGAGTCAAAGACAAAAACCATATGACCATCTCAATAGATGCAGAAAAAGCATTTGACAATCCACCACCCATTCATGATTAAAACCCTACAGAATATTGGAATAGATAATTTTTATCTCAATCTGATAAAAGCTCTTTATAAAAAACCAACAGCCAGGGTCAGGGGATTTAGCTCAGTGGTTCCAGCTCCTGCCTTGTAAGTTCAAGGTCCCTAGTTCAATACCTGGTAACTGCATACAACAATGTTGGGTATGCCCACCAGCAGTCAGTACCATATACCCAGTGCTGGGTTTGGTGGCTCACACCTATAATGCTAGCACTTAGGAGGCAGAGGCAGGAAGATTGCTGAGTTTGAGGTTGAATTCAGGACCAGCCTTAACTACAAAACAAGATCCTGTCTCAAATAAAATAAAATAAAATAAAAAAATAAAAACAGCTAGCATCATACTAAATGGTGAAAAACTGAAACCTTTCACACCGAAATCAGGAACAAGCCAAGTATTCCATGATCAACACTCCTGTGCAGTGTCTTTATGGGAACCTTAGCCATAGCAGTTACACCAGGAAAAGAAATAAAAGGAATGAAGTTATGAAAGGAAGAATTTAAGCTGTTACTGGTGAGACTTGGTCCCAACACTTACTACTTGCTGATTACATGATACTCTATATAAAAGATCCCCAAAACTCAGCCAAAAACTGCATGACTTAATCTCCAGGTTCAGTAAGTAGCTGGATACAAGGTCAACACTCAAAAATCAATAGCCTTGCTATAATAGACTCACAGAGAGACAAATAAAAGAATCAACTTCATAATAGCACCCCCAAAAATGAAATATCTAGGAATCAATTGAATAAGTGAAAGACCTCTTCTATGAAAGCTATAGTACTCTGAAAAAGGAGATCAAAGAGGATATCAGAAAAGGGAAAGAAATCCCTTGCTCCTGGGTAGGAAGAACTAATATTGTCAAAATGGCCCTACTGCCAAAACTACTAGATAGATTCAATGCAATCCCAATTGAAATGTCAACAGTGTATTTCACAGATCTAGAGAAAATAATCCAAAAATTAATCTGGAGCCAGAAGAGACTTAGAATAGCAAAAGAAAGTCTAGGCAACAAAGACATGGCAGGGAGTATCCCAAACCTCAACTTGAAGCTACACTACAAAGCTACTGTGATAAAAAACAGCATGGTACTGGCAAAGAAGCAGACCTGTGGATCAATAGACTGAAAGATGCACAAACAACTCCAGACATAGTAAATCACTTCATCTTTTACAAAGGGACCAAAAACACTGAATGAAGAAGAGATGGCCTATTTAATAAATGGTGCTGGAAAAACTGGATTTTAACCTGCCAAAGATTAAATTCACTGTGCATCCCCCCCAAAAAAATCAAAGTGGATTAGCGACTTAAATATTAAAACAGAAACACTAAAACTGCTGCAGCTAGGTTAGTTAGAACTCTGTTAGTGTGGGGACTTTATGAACAAAACCTCAGTAGCATGGGAACTAGTAGAAAGAATTAACAACTGGGATCTCATCTTATTAAAAAGCTTCTGCACAGCAAGAGAAACTACAAACAAAGTGAAAAGACAGCCTACAAGTTTGGAAAAACCATTGCCAGCTGCTCCCCAGACAATCTAGGATATATAAAGATCTTAAAGTAATCAGCCCCTCCAGATTTAAAGATCCAGTTCAAAAATGGGCATCTGAAATGCACAGACATTTTTCAGATGAAATAAAGGCAGGAAAGAAACATATGAAAAATGTTCAACATCACTGGTCTTTTGAGAGATGTAGATGAAAACAATACTGAAATTCTATCTCACTATAGAAAGAATGGCTGCTATCACAAAATCAACCAACAACTACTGGCAGGGCTGTGGGAAGAAAGGAACCTTCCTCCATTGTTGATGGGAATGTAGACTGGTGCAACCACTGTGGAAATCAGTGTGGTGATTCCTCAAAAAGCTAGGATTAGAGTTCCTGTTTGACCCTGCTATTTCCCTGCTAGGTATATACATGAAAGAGTTAAAAGCATCATATCACAGTGACATATGTGCGCCCATGTTTATAGCAGCTTAGTTTGCAATAGCAAAATGTTGGAGACAGACCAAACACCCATCAACTGGAGATAGATAAAGAAGATGTGGTTTTGTTTTTTTTTTTTTTTTTGATGTGGTTTTGTTTTATAAAATGGAGTATTACTAAGCTGTAAAGAATGATAAATTTGAGTCATTTATACTCAAATGGTTTGAGGGCATATACATAAATGAAATAAATAAGACAAGGATATGTAAATACTGTATCATTTCTCTAGTATGAAAAACTAAAGGTATAAATGAGGTGCAGAAACGTGGGATAGGTATTGTAAAATAGGAAGAAAATGTTCAAAGGGAAAAGGTGAAGAGGGATAGGAGAAAATAAAGAGGGGAAAGAAAGCATTTGGTAGTAAAAAAAAAACAAAAAGAAAACAAAGCTTATGTATATAGGGGTTTAGTGTGGTATGGGGGGCAAGGGAATGGGAAAAACTGAACCAGGATATGTTATATACAGCTACAAATTCTAAATTTGTAAAGGTACAAATTTTAATGAACATAATGTATATGTAAGTTGTGCTGATAAACTCAATTTTAAAAAATAAAAAATGATGAGAAATTAGTGGGAGCCTAAGAAAAAATGATAAGAATAAATCACTACTTATGGGTATTGTAACAAAGCTTTAAATAAATCATTTTCAAACAACATTTAGAAGGAAAAAAATAAAAGTAAAGAATACATGTGATTTATGTGAATGAAAAAAGTTACAACCCGAAGGGGCAAATTGCCCTTCCGGAAACACCTCATGTGTGCCTCTGCAGATATACACATATACGCTGGTCCTTCTCTTTCATCTAGAGAATTCAGAGGACCCCTAGTAGCCCACCCTTGGGTCTAGGCTTCCCACTTAATGTCCCTTGGAGATTCTTTCAAGCACAGCTCAGCTTTTGTGCTGGAAAGGGTGGTACATTGTGTAACCATAGATTCAAGAGACTTCAGCTCCATCCATCTGGTTGTTTTTAGTTCTTTCTCATGTTACAGTTTCCATTTTTTCACACTTCTCTTTTTCCTTGTCTGAATATTTCTGTGAAGGAGAATAGCTAGTACAAACAGTGCATCCATTTTTAAGTTAGACTAATGCCAAATTACTTTCTTAAAAAAGCTGCTGTTTTATCCTCTACTCCTAAAATGGTGGATTTATCTGACCTTTATCTCCTCCTACACACATCTTCATGATGGATGTGGACAGTTATCTTCTCATGTCTTTATTGACCATTTTTAATTTCTCTTTGTGCCCATTCTCTTGTTTTCACTTGGGGTGTTAGCTTTTTACTTAGCAATTTCCAAGACTTTTAATGATTGTACTCATCAACATTCTATAATGTGATAAAATACTGATATAAATCAACTTAAAGAAAAAGTTTATTTTGTCTCAAGGTTTCAGAGGTTTCAGTCCACAGTCAGCTGACATCATTGTTTCTTGGCCTGTGGAGAGGCTGAATTTGTGGCAGGATGGTGTGGAGGAGGAAAGATGCTCACCTCATGGCTCCCAGGAAGCAGGAAGAGAGGGAAAGAGCCAGAGAAGAAAGAGTCTGGCACCCAGAATTAGTCCCAAAATTCACACCAGTGTGATCTACTTCAACTAGGGCCCTTCAACTAGGCCCACCTTCCATTGCCACACCTCTCAATAATGCTGTTGAATTCTGATCCTGTCAGTGAGATTAATCCACTTGATGAAGTGAGAGTCCTCAGGACCCAGTAGCTTCCCAGTAGAAGCCCATCAGCTAGCAATCAGGT
>PVIR01042215.1:0-11976 GCA_004026965.1 Petromus typicus | reverse complement strand
AAATAAAAATAAAAAATTATTTACAGCCAAGTGTAATGGCATACAAAGGTAATCACAGCACTTAGGAGACTGAGGCAGGAGGACTGCCAAGAATTCGAGGCTAGCCTAAACTAACAAGGAGACTCTGTCTCAAAAAAAGCACAACAAAATAAATAAATAAAAATAAAAAGTCACTTACCCATTGGATATGTTCTGCAATTAAACAGCCAACTACTTTTTTGTCATTAGAAATAAAGAGAAGTGTTTTAGTTCTGGAATAGCACATTAGTGGAGCCTGCTGGAAACCTAAATCATTATCAACCATCTCTCTAATCTCGTCAACCTGTCAAATAAAGAATAATTTTTAAGCAGTGAAAGTATTGTTTAGCTATGTAAAACTATACTATTTTACTTTAGTAAGTCGAACACATATTCCAAGTGGGTTATCATCTAAAGAATTCTGGATGACTAATCAATAACTACTTTTTAAGCCATATGGACCACTTTGCAAAATGAGGGAAGAACAGGAGATCAGTGTCTGTCAGTCTACAGATGAGGGTGTGGGAGCTCCTGTACTGTGTGTGTAAGGACATTTAAGCTTCCTACTAGGCGCATGGACACAACTCTTTCCAACCCTTAATCATTATCTTGGAGGTAAAATAAATATGGGCACAGAGGAAAGAAACTCATGTTTACCTCTATCAAACATTTATGGGTCTGACATAATGCAAGGAACTCACAAATATTATCTTAAAGAGCTTGAGCACAGCAATGCACACCTGCCATCTCAATTATTTGGGAGGCTGGAAAGCACTTTGAGTTTGAGGGCAGCCTGGGAGCACCCCACTCAACAAAAAACAAAACGAAAGAGCAAAACCACACAAACCTTGTTTAAATTCAATACTCTTTGGAAGTTTATACTTCCTCTCACTGCACACAGAAAAAATAAAGCTCCGAAGTTAAATAATTTTCCCATGTCAGATATTAGACATCTAGGAAATTAGGGAGCAGAGATATAAGCCCAAAGCATTCACATGACATCAAACTGTGCTTCTTCCGACTCTGGAGGCACCTGAAGTTAAGAGATCTTTAAGTACACAAACATTAGCTCCTTCCCCAGTTAGAAAATACAGTAGAGGTTGAATCCATTAAGGACTCAGTTGAGTGGCCAAGTCTGAAATGCAAGAAGTTCTTGTGACGGGGTTCAGTATCCATGCCTATGGCATGCTGAGTATCGTATTAGTGCCTCCCTTATTCAGTGATGAGAACTCAAGTCCTCCTAACCCCTAGAACCTACAACTTAGCCAGTTCCAAAAGCTAGGCTACTGATAATTCCCTAGACTTTACATTTTTAATCAACTATAGGTTATCTACTAGTTATACAATGAATTATATATAAGTAAACAATATTTTGCCCTGAAAAACTGAAATAAGGAAACTACAATTAACTGAGGATTCTTAGTTCTCACTGTGTATTCTGAGTAACAGGTGGAATTCCAAAATTTCCATTCCTTTCCCTAGTCAATCACTATTTCAGTTAAGTATCTACTTGGTGCAAAGATCAATGTTTCCAGTATAAAGATAGTCCACCAAACACTATGAGCTACACCAGTAGGCAGTGGTAGCAGGCAGAGGATTTCGGTATCTGGGACCTACAGTCAGAGATACAAGGGATCTGAAAAATCCAGAACCACAGAAGAAACCTCTATGTTAATCAGAATGTCGGCTACATAACAGGTGTTTTCCTTCAACTTCCTTTTCAGATGAACTATTCCTAAATGTAAAGAGGTCTAACTTAACCTTAAAAAGTACAGTAAATAAATTACTTCCCTTTTGTTTCCAGCCATTTTGGACACACTTTAATGTAAGTTTTTCAGGCAGACAACTGGACCCACTGCTTACATTATGGAGTACTTCTGAAAAATCAGCCAGAGGATGAATAAAAACATACTGAGTGCATTTGAAAACATTGTTTATTTTTACTAATTATTTTTCCAGTGCTGGAGACAGAACCCAGGGCCCCATTCATGCTGGCCAAGCACTCTCCCACTGAGCAAAATTTGAGCCACAGATATTATTTAAAAATAAGTTTATCCTACCACTCTTGACTTTCAAGCCACCCTATGGGGCAAACTACTTGAATACTTCATTATCTCATTTCTCAGCACAGTCAATTCTCCAAGTCCTGCCGCATAAACGTGTAAGCTAAACTAAGATGTGGATGACAAAAGAAAAGACCCAACTGTAAGTCTGCTACATTGTATTTCTAAATGGAGATGTATTTTTTTTCTCCCCCAAAATATATTTACCTCCTGTTTAGTTTCTTCTCTATTATGATCTATTGGTAAATAGCTTTCTACAATATTCAGAAATTTACTCTTAGAATGAAATTTTTACTTCTATGAAGTAAATTTATACAGTGCTTTCTTTTTATTTCTTTTTGGGGCCATACAAAGGATTGAATGGGCCGACACACTGAATTATTTTATATCTTGAGATTTTTATATTCTATTTTGAGATAGTCTCACAAAGTTGCCTGGGCTAACTGTCACCAGACCCCTCTTTGTTTTATTTTTTAGTCTAGAGATTTAATCCAAGATCTCTCCAAATCAAGCACTCTAACATTTGGCTACATCCTCAGCCCTCGACTTTTAATTTTAATTCTGCTTCTTATGATAATCTGACATTATTCATTAACTTAACTAGTACAACTTCTACTTTCGCACCCAAATTACTGAAATTACCAGGCAATAGTTTATCTTAAATTCATTTCATATATTTTGGATTTACTACAAGGATTGCTATAATTTCTAAAATGGGTGATAGGGTCAGGGAGCTAGTGCAGTGGTTCTGGCACCTGCCTCAGAAGCACAAGGTCACAAGTTCAATCCCTGGTATCAAAACAAACAATAAATGAGTGGTATTCTTTGAATGGTTATTTCTTGTTTTCAGAACTGATACCTAAATGTGTTATACAGGGAACATATCTTCTTTTCACTGACACTGAACTATTCTTTATGAAATTCCACTGGGAAGTTACCTTTTTCAAAGCATATTTTGGATCTTCAGGAAGAACCATTATGATCCTGCCATCAGGATATTCAGCCAGAATTCTTTCTTTTTTCCAACCCTACATATGAAAGAAAAAATGAATTTTGTGTATCTTATCACAATAATGAACAAGAGGAAAAATACATTAATTTATCTAAAATTTTGCAAACATGAAAAATTATACGCTCATTAATGTTTAATAAGGCATGATAAATCATCTACTTTGTTAGGCATAAAATAGGCATGATGCAAGCTAATTTTTCTCATTCAGATATATAACATATCAAAAAAAGTCCAATTTATCATTTCCCATTTTAAGATGAATTTTGAAAATCACACACCAAAAGCAAGCCCCTTAAAGTCAGTGATTCCCAGAACCTAAAGGATAACTCTCCCAGATTCTTGGCAGAATTAAGCTCTTTCTTTGGAACATGGTTACCTCCACAAACACACACTCAGTTTTATGTCTAGCATGCCAAAGACCTCCAGGAGGTGCTAAATGAACTGATTTGCATGCAGTAGCCCAGTATGAAAGGAATATAGTTCTTATTTTTATTGACCACAACTATCAAAGCCACAAGAAGGAGACTATAAAAAAACATAACTACCTTCTAAGAATCTAATAGGGAAGGAGAGGCTACGTTGTGTGTATCTGAAGTTAAACATACTCAAAAAAAGAGGTAATAAACTCTTCTTCAGATCCACACTCGTGGTGATTAATGAGCAGAACCTGCATGAAAAAACAAAACAAAACAAAAGCCACTTAAATCTAGTAAGATGGGACTGAACCAGAGGTTAAAACTAGGAACTTTGAAGTTCAAAATAGGTACAGAAGGACTGAGCTAACTAGCTGTTCCATTTCTCTCACCCAACCCACTTTACATAAAAAGGCCTTGCCAAAAGCAATTCATATTTCTATTAGAAAAAATTATCTTTTTCTCAACATCTGCTTCTTCTAATAACATAGAAGTTCAATGAGATTAAGAAAAAGCCACTTACATTTCTTTTTTTTGAGGCAGGGTCTCACTGTGTAGTTAAGGCAGTCCTTATATTCATTATATAACCCAAGCTGGCCTGTAACTCACAGTAATCCTCCTGCCTCAACCTCCTGAGTGCTGGGATTACAGGCGTGTGTCACCACAGCCAGTTGGCAGCTAAAATTTTTATATGCTACACCAAGTCTGAGGGGAAGTTGGTTTTCTTAATGACTTGAGGGGAGAGGATCTGAATGGCAACCAAAAATTCTAGGGGCCAGGGGTTTAGCTCAATGGTTCCGGCGTCTGCCTTGCAAGTGCAAGATCCCTAGTTCGATCATGGTAACCACATACCACGATGCTGGGTGTGGGGGCTCACATCAGTAATCCCAGCACTAGGGAGTCAAGAGGCAGGAAGACTGCTGAGTTTGACACTGAATTCAAGACCAGCCTGAACTACATAGCGAGACCCTGTATTTAAAAAAAAATTTAAAAAAATAAAATTCTAGTAACAAGGTTGGTATGCATATATGTAACAATTTAGGTTAAAATATTTATAATCCAAATTTTGTTTACAAATAGAATATGTAAAAAATATAAAATTCAAGTGATTAAAATTGTTTGGTAAAATTTTTGCAAGATTTGAAATGGAACAGAAACAAGAGTCACAGGAGGAGTCCTTTTTTCACATAAATAATCTGAATCATATACAGATCTGAATATAAGTACATAATTTTTAAAAGGCATAAAAATATCATCTCTTTAAAAATAAATCTGAATTAGTGTTACTTTGGGGAAAAGTTTTTTAAATGAACCCATTTTCCACAAAATGAAAATCAAAACTTTTCACTTTAAAAAAAACAAAACTGTATACTCTTAAAAAAAAAGTAGAAATCAAGTGTTTTCCTGGCCTCAACTCTCACATAACTCACATTTTAGAGGACCTAGAAGAGCAGATGTCCATATGTGGATTGAAATTGAGACAGAGGTGGAAGATACGGAAGATGATGCATACAGTTTAGAAGAATAACCAGACAGTCATAACTTTTTTACATAAGGTTATAAAAGTCAACACAGTCCATTTAAACTTATCATCATTAGTTATAATATGTTACATACACATCCCTCTCCTAGGAAGGACTATTTTCCAAAACCCAAGCTTTCTTAATTCACTTTGGGCTGTGAGAAACCAAAAGGTTTTATACATTCTTAGAAGTATTTTTTGTTCTTAACTTTGATGTTTTGTTTTAGATTTGGTACAGTGCACTTTATCATTAACCTGTAAGTCAGCCCCCTAGTTTATATCTCCAAACGCAAGGAACTTCTACATTGGCTATTCATTTCTTTTTTTGTGGCTATTCTAAAGAATGGAAATAATTTGCCCGGTTTTTTCAACCCCTCATTACTATCCCAAGTCACAGCCAGATGTGGTAGCACTCGCCTACAGTCCCACCGTCCAGGAGATTGAGGCAGGGGGATCATGAGTCTCCAATCTCAACAACTAAGTGGGAGACTTTCTCTCAAAAAGTAAAAGGAGATGAGGATGTAGCTCAGTGGAAAGGCCTGGGTTTGATCCCAACTCACACTCCACCACTCCAGCAAAAAAAAAAAAAAAAAACAGGAAGAGGAGAAATCAAAACTGAACGTAAGGGTCAGGGATTTAGCTCAGTGGTTCCGGCGCCTGTCTGGCAAGTGCAGGGGCCTGGTTTGATTCCCTGGTTACCACGTGCAACACTGGGCGTGGAGACTCACGCCCAGCAGCAATCAGTACCACATACCACAGTGCCGGGCGTGGTGGTTCACGCCTGTAATCCCAGCACTCGGGAGGCAGAGGCAGGAGGATTGCTGTGATGTGAGTTTGAGGCTGAGCTCAGGGCCAGTGTGAACTACAGAGCGAGACCCTGTCTCAAAAAAAAAAAGGTTGAATGACAATACCTATTAGAAATACCTGGAGAAGTAAAAGTAATACTTTTTTAAAAAAAAATCAAATACTGGGGGCCAAGGATATAGCTAGCTCAGCAATTCCAGCACTTGCCTTGCCAGCACAAGGTCCTGGGTTCAATCCCCAGTAAACTCCTACAAGAATGCTGGGCATGGTGACTCATGCCTATAATCCCAGCACTCAGGAGCAGAGGCAGAAGGATCGCTGAGTTCAAGGCTAAGTTCAGTACCAGCCTGAACTACAAAGCAAGACCTTGTCTCAAAAAAAACTAAAAAAAAAAAGAAAAGGAAGTATCTACTAAACTGAAAATGTCATACTTAGGTTTAAAAATAGTTGAGAAAGCTGAAAGACAACTGTCCGTGGATTGCTAATTACTGAAGGTGGACAGGAGTTCATGTCTGTGTCTGTGTGTGTATGACAGACAGGCACAGACAGACAGAGAGACAAAAAAACAGAGACATGCAGAGAGGGACAGAGATACACAAGGAAAAAGAGAAAATACTGACCTAAGAAATTCAAATCTTCTTTTGTCAAAAGCCCAAGGCTGCTCAAGCACCATTTATTGAAAGAAAAATACAAATGCAAAACTACACAGTTAAACCAAAGATGAGGAAAAGTACTGATGCCAACAAGAGCACAAAGTGCCTTTGGGATTAAACATCATCATTTATTTAAAAAATCTTGAATCTTCTTTTCTTACAAACTAAAAAAAGAAGAGAAAAAAATGAACGTGAAAGAAGGTTGAAGGCCAGATGTGTTGGCACAGGCCTGCAACTCTAGCAATCAGGAAGTTAAGGAAGGAGGATTGCCCTGAGTTCAAGGCCAGCCTGCACTCCAGAGTGAGTTTTATGCCACTCAACTAGAGTAAGAACTTTTCTTTAAAAAGATTTAAAAAAAAGAAAAATGGTTGAATATTTTGCTATGGTCATAGGATCTAATACGTGTCTCACTAAAAAAAAAGAAAATCACATCCTCCTTGTTTAAGTTCATGTTCTGAGCCAAGAGTGGTGACATACTCCTATAAATTTCAGCTACTCAAAAACTAAGGTCGGAGGATCATAACTTGAAGTCAGCCTGGGCAATAGTCAAGACCTATCTCAAAATAAAAGGGCTGGAGATGTAGTGCAGTGGCAGAAAGCCTGCCTAGAATACATGAGGTCCTAAGCTCAACCCCAGCACCATCCAGCAGCTACTTACGAATGGAGGCAAAACAGTACAAAATGTTAACAGTTTTTGCTTTTTTGCTCTTTGGTTTTGGGAAGTGAGGAAACTCTTAGAATTAGAAAGCAATCAAAAACAGGTTTACAGAAGCAGTATTTCATCTGGGCTTGAAAACTGAAAGCTAAGGCAATTCTTGTTATATTTCTGGTAACTGGAATGTTAGGAACTAAAAAGAGAAAATTGTGAGCTATGCCAAAGACAATCATCAATTCAAAATGGCTTAGAAAGAGAAGAGAATTTAGAGAAAGTTGTGATATATTTCAAAAAGGAAAAATGGGGAGGGACATGATGCCTAGGAGAAATTAATGCAGGTTTTCAGACCCAACTAATGTGACTGAAAGGTCAAAATATAGGCTTTAATTCCCAATCATAAACTTACTATTATCCTAAAATAAGCCAAATGTCATTCAAAATCTTTATCATTAAAATGTAAAGATTCTTGAAGATGGCTTTACTTTAAAAGTGACTGGAATTGATTTCTATAAACTAAACTATGTTGTGCAAACAATATGATTCCTTGAAATTCAAATAAAATTGTGTAGGACAGGGCACTGTACACAGGGAAAAGATAGAATGAAGGCCTCATTAAGCGTCATTAAAAATTATTAAGACGGGGCTGGGATCTGACTCAGTGGTTCCAGCATCTGCCGGGCAAGCCCAAGGTCTCAAGTTCCATTCCCAGTAACATGTAACACAGGTCAAGCAAGGTGGATCATGACCTCAGCACTTGGGAGACAGAGGCAAAAGGATTGCTATGAGTCTGAGGCCAGGCTGGGCTACCCAGCGAGTTCAGGGCCAGCCTGAACTACAAGGTGAGGCCTTATCTCAAAAACTAAAATAATTAAAACAGCGTTGACCTCTACATCCAGAATCCAGCAATTAGAAGGACTAAAGCAGCTGAACTCAGGCAATTGGGAAAATAATGCAAAGAATTTAGGACTGGGAAATTCCTGAGTAGGGCCATTAATGTAAGAACCACAAACTTTGCTTAATCCCTTAGCCTAAACTACCCTTTCACCGGCCTCTCATCTACAATCTTACCACTCACCAAACAGGAAAAGGTCACAAGGTTAGAATTAAAGACAAGCCAGGGAGCCAATCAGACTTTAGGAATCTGTGTGGGATAAGGATCTCAATAAAAAAGAGCTTCGGGACCAGAGATCCAGAAACAATAAATTTTCAAATTCTCCCTAAAGTCCAGAGTAGTTTTCCATCATCACTCTTCCTTCTTCCTCATCTTGAAATAAGTACTTTCTTTTAAACTGCTTCTTTCATTCTTTCCCAAGTCAAGGTTTAGTATGGCAGGATGCTTAGTGACAGATGACATCACCATTGGACATGTGGAGTCCCTTGGTGAAGCCTAGTGCTGCCTGAAACAAAAACAGAAAGAAAACCACCTAAAAGATTACACTAACGTTCTGTTTGAGGAAAGAGGCAGAGAGTAGTATCACCAATGACAGCCATAGTCACAGATATTCTAAGTACCAAAGGACACTGTAAGTAGGGACCTTTAACACCTCTTCCTCCTCAAAAGCACAATCAATATTGTCTTCTGAACCTGTCTGGGACTTAAAAGCACTTTTTGCTATGATGCGTGACTCTTCATTTGGGACTACAAATGCCCAATATGTAACTAAAAGCAGAATAAAGCTTGACATTTTTTCACAGACTGTTTACCTCCAGGGACTTCACAGTAAGCTTACAACCCCATCCTTTTTTAAAATTTCGCGATCAGGGTCTCACTAATAAAGTAATTTTTAAGATTTGCGGAGACATGCGATTACCAGCTTTTAAACAACCCAACAAACTTTCCCCTTTCCTTCTCTGCTGTACAGCAGAGGCTTGCTTAGGAGCCTCTAGCCATTGTCGTAAATTTGTAATCACCTGGATCTCAGGAAAAATAGAGCCTCACCTCAATAAACCAGCCACGCTTCCTTTCACAGGCACCTCCTATCCCCAAACTGGAGGATTCCTACAGAGCTACAAAACCAGAGCTGATAAAAACAACCAAGCCCCCAGCCACTTGAACTAATCCTCACAAAGGCTGGCCTGGCCTCTGCAAGTAGCCAGGTCAGATCCTCTTCAGTGTGCTCACTGCCAGCTACTAATCCAGCTGGACTCCTGTCCATGTCTTCTCTCCTACATTCCAACGAAAGATTTTTCTTTGCAAATTGGAGCTTTAGTTTTAATTTTCATTATTACTAAAAGCAGAGACTCACACTAGCTCGTGACAGCACTTCTGGTATAGGGAAAAGTACAGGAAGAGGTTGGATAGAATTGTATTTGCTACTAATTAAAGCACAGGTCACCATCATCTCCCCGCAAGGATTTGTTAACTCTTTTGAAACTACAGAAATGTCTTACATATTTTTTATACTGAATGTGTGCCTCCTCTACCATAAGGTCCTCTATCCCAAGGTAAAACTTCTAATATCTTCTAATATCTTAGTCCTACTGTAAATTTTTATATGTATGATGGTCTAACTATATAAAATACAAGTATATCCAAAATGAAATACTGGATGAAAATTTGAAATATATAAAATTAGATGTTTCTTATTCTAATAACTATTTCTCAAGTCTTAACAATATTATTAGAGCATTTGGTTTGTTTAATCAGGGAAATTCAACAAAAATCAGACCAAATTCCTTGACCTGACTTATTTTCTGCCTTCAAACAAACCTAGGCCCCTAGTCTCCAGTTATTCCAGCATTTGGGGAGGCCGAAAAGGAAAACCACAAGTGCAAACCCATCCTGAGCTACTTAGAAACTTAGTGAGATTGTCATAGTTATTAAAAAGGATGGGGACTAGGGATGTAGTTCAATGTGAAGGCAATGGGTTGAACTTCTAGAGTCATATAAACGAAAAACACCAATGTTCAACACCTCAAAGAACAGAAATGAAGTCCACAAAGCATTCAAAATCAAAATATAGTCTGCTTTGATTGTACTATATTTCCCCAGCTCTCTAGAGGTACACAAAACCTAATTCAATCATTATTTCTCAGCAAGATGTCATATTTTCTCCTACTATAGCTGTACTATGTTACCAACTTAAATCTTGAGGCCTGAGTTTGATCCCTGGTACAACAACAACAACAAAAAAGCCACATGGGCCTGGGATGTACCTCAGTGGTGCAGCTACCTACTTTGAAAGGCCATGTCTTAAGTTCTATCCTCAGTACTACGAAAAAAACCCCACCAAATTTGAGAAGGTCGGTTGGAGATTCTAGCAGGGGAAAATAGCTACTCACCTACCTCTGACCAAGGAAAAGGTCCTATTCTAGTAGGGGTGATAATCCTCTTTAAAAGTCATACACAGAGCAGTAACGGAAGAAGGACCACTTGCCTAACACACCAGATCAGCCGAATCAACCCTGGTGATCAATGGGGTGTCACATGCCACAGCCCTCACACCCAAGTTACTTGAATCTTTTATTGTTAATTTTTCATTTCATTCAGATTTTGTTCCTAAGCTTGAAGGCAAGGACATACACTGCCTATATATTACTTTTCTGTTACCACCGGAAACTCAGAACACAGGTTTCTGGCCTGATGACAATGAGAACTTTTTCTACTTTCTAGTCATACCTAAGGTAATTGTACTTTTGTTCATGAAGGAAAATGAATTCCTAAGTCTAAATAGAAGTCTAGGCACCACTGGAAACATCATGAGAATATTTTGAGGGTTGGGAGTGTAGCTCAATGGTAAATCACTTACTTGCCTAATGTACAAAGTTCCAAGTTCCAAACCTAGGATGAAAAACCCACATACAAAGTAACTCCTTTCTAAAAAGTGTCTACTAAGTCAAATAAAATTAATTTCCCTGAAGCCAAGTAGAGTAGCATGTGTCTACATTGTCAGCTACTCCAGAGGCTGTGCAGAAGACTGCAAAATCCAGGAGTTGAAGGCCAGCCTGGACAACACTGATATCTCTTACAGAAATCATCTCCTAAAGAGTGTCAATGAGGGGATGGGGAGTTAGCTCAGTGGTTCCGGCGCCTGTCTTGCAAGTGCAAGGGCCCAGGTTCGATTCCCCCACAACCACATACAATACTGGGCATGGAAACTCACACCTGTAATCCCAGCACTCGGGAGGCAGAGGCAGGAGGATTGCCGTGATGTGAGTTTGAGGCTGAGCTTGGGGCCAGCCTGGACTACAAAGCAAGACCCTGTCTCAAAAAAACTAAAAAAAAAAAAAGAGTGTCAATGAGGCAGATGGGATTAAATGAAGACAAGCAAAGAAAGTATCTCCCAACTCTCCTCTATCTCAAACCGAGGAGGATGTAAGACAGGTAAGGAAAAGAAAACACAGGTCTGAGATGTAAGAGATAAGGCAAAGAAAACACTGGGGCTAGGGATTCAGCTCAGTGATTCTAGCGCCTGCCTTGCAAACTCAAGGTCCCGAGTTCGATCCCCAGTAACCATATACAACAAAGCCGGGGGTGGAGACTCACACCCACCAGCAATCAGTACCACCTACCACAATGCCAGGCATGGTGGCTCACACCTGTAATCCCAGCACTCGGGAGGCAGAAGCAGGAGGATTGCTGAGTTTGAGGCTGAGTTCAGAATCAGCCTGAACTACACAAAGCAAGACCCTGTTTCAAAAAACTAAAAAACAAACAAAAAACAACACCCCCACACTTTAGTCAACCAAAAACGGAGAGGGGGTAACACCAATTTCTTTCTTTTTTTTGAGACATGGTCTCACTTTGTAGTTCAGGCTGGTCTGAGCTCA
Organism: Petromus typicus; assembly: GCA_004026965.1. Taxonomy (NCBI): domain Eukaryota; kingdom Metazoa; phylum Chordata; class Mammalia; order Rodentia; family Petromuridae; genus Petromus; species Petromus typicus. The sequence continues at coordinate 66 of PVIR01042215.1, read as the reverse complement.
GCCTCGAGCTCACAGCAATTCTCCTGCTGGGATTACAAGCGTGAGCCACCACTCGTCATTGCTGCA
>PVIR01042214.1:0-12340 GCA_004026965.1 Petromus typicus | reverse complement strand
TTTTTTTTTTTTCTTTTAGGTTTTTTGAGACAGGGTCTCGCTTTGTGGTTCAGGCTGGCCCTGAGCTCAGCCTCAAACTCACATCACAATCCTTCTGCCTCTGCCTCCCGAGTGCTGGGATTACAGGCGTGAGCCACCATGCCCGGCACTGTGGTATGTGGTACTGGTTGCTGCTGGGTGTGGGTCTCCACACCCAGTATTGTTATGTGGTTACCGAGGAATCGAACCCAGGTCCTTGCGCTTACAAGACAGGCGCCGGAACCACTGAGCTAACTCCCCGGCACCCCCCAAAAAATTTTTAAGTGCTGGGAAGATAGATCATGTGAAGGCTCTGGGTTCAATTCATAGAACCATAAAAAAATTGAAACCAGGGATCCGCTTAATACTCACACTCACTGCCCCATTATCCACAAGAGTCAGCAGGTAAAAATAACTTAAATGCCCACTGACAGATGAAGATATAAGGAAAATGTAGCATTTGTGTACAGTGGAATATTCTTCAGCCATAAAAAGAAAGGAAATTCTGACAATTGCTATAGCATAGATGATAAGCCTTGAGCACCTACTGCCAAGCAAAATAAGCCAGTCATGGAAGGACAAGCACTGCACCACCGCCCTGACACAAGGTATCTACAGTCGTCCAATTCAGGAAAAAAGAAAGTAACACGGTGGTTATCAGGGACTGGTGGAAGGAGCATATGGGGAGTCACTGCTCAGGGTCTGTAAGTCTCTTCCACATAAATGGAAAAGCTCTACAGACCTGCTGTATAGCAATGTGGATGTCATTGCTAATAATGCACTATATACTTAAAAATTTTACCTTTAAAAAGGTAGATCTCAAAAGGCTTTTATTATAATTTCTTTTTTTAAATTGTAATATTTTGAATCAAACCATTGAATCTTTAGTAGAGCCATTATTAGGTAAACAGACCTTGCTAATGCTATGGGAAACACAAGAGAAAAACTAAAAATCTAATTTAAAATTAACTTATAACCCACTGGCAGCCCAAGATGACTTGAGGTCATAGTTTAGAAGCATTTTGAAATTCATGATTTGTTTATCAAAATGATCGGTGAAATATATTATCATTATTCCTGTTTCATAGCTGAGATTCCTTGGGTAGGGTTCCACTGACTAACTAACCCAGCCAGTGAGAGACAGAATCAGGCTTTTAAAAAAAAATAACAGCTTTATTGAGCTATAATTCACCATAAAATCCACCCTTTTAAAAAAGGACAGTTCAGTGGTTTTTATTGTATTAACAGAGTTGTGTAACATCACTATCTAACTCTAGAACATTGTCTCCCAACCCCCAATAAACCTTGTACTTATCAGCAGTCACTTCCCAGCCCCTTCTTCCAGGCCCTGGAAACCACTGATCTGTTTTCTATCTCTGCAAACTTGCCTTTTCCAGGAACCTCATGAAAGTGGAATCACACAACATGAGCCTTTGTGTCTGGCCTCTTTACCCACCATGTTTTCAAGATTCATCTATGCTGTACATGTGTTAGTTACTTTTCTCTCACTGCTGAGTAAAAAGAGAAAAGGTTTATCTGGCTTATGACCTGTAGAGGCTTCAGTCCATAATCAGCTTGCTCCAAGGAAGGGTGGCAGAGGGATGGCAGAAAAAAGCAAAAGCAACAGGGGAGAAGTTAACAGTGTCTCCCTGCCCCTCCTCTCTTCCCCAGACTACTCAGGGCGGCAGCACCCACCCCCATAATCCTAGTGCCCTTGGGCCTAGCACTGCACCATGAATCAATCCCAGCATCACACACTCCATATCCAGTCACCACCACCTGTGACCCCATGAGCCTCTGGGGGACACCTATACACACAAGCCAATACCACAGCATATGCCACTTTCCTTTTCATGACTGAAGCACACTCCATTGTGCAGTTGTATCACATTTTGTGTATCCATTCACCAGTGGGTAGACATTTGGTTTGTTTCACACATAATGTTGCAAGAATATCTGTGCAGAAGTTTTGTGTGATCATTTCTCTTGGGTATATATCTAAATATGAGATTTGAACATATGTCACTTCAGTGCAATCTGATAGGACAGAGGTTATGACATGACTTAATGATACCAAAGGTGATGAGTTGTATGGATCACAGCACTGAGCCGCTGGCAATCCCAGTGCTGGGCCCCGCTCTGCCCCTGGCTATCTGTGTGCACATCCCTTGCACCCTGTAACCTCTGGGGGTCCTTCCCTCACCTAAAACAATTCTATGGTGATTGACACCTGATGGAAAATTTTGTCAGATGCAGAAACATTCTTGGGGCTTAGTCCTGGTATTTTTAACCAAGCAATCCACAAAAAGAAAACAAAACTGCAAAAGATCTGCTGGAGTGAAAATGTAGAACTCAGTGGAATAAGGCTTGTGGGAAAGACTAGCTTCTCTCCCTCCAGGCCTTTCTCCCTGGATAAAGGAGGATCATCCAATGTGATCATTCAAGCTCAAGAAAAGCCAAAGGAAAAGGGGGCAAACCCTAGGGCTCCGCTGGGGACAGATCACTGGCGGGCTCAGTGCTATCGCTGCTGCCTCTGTACATTCCTGAGGGCACAAAAACACATCGCAGCCCAGCAGCCAGGCTCTCTGGCTGTGAGAGCATTTCACTGTCACCTCAGCACAGGCCTCTCCCCTGGGGCAGCCAGAGCACTGCACTCAGGGACAAGAGACCCTGGGGCAGAAGGACCCCCACACCTGCTCTCTTCAGAAGGAACAGGTTAGAGCAGCTGGAGCTAAGATGACGGAGAAGATGGCGCAAATACATATCTTAGTTGCATTTATTCAGGAGAAATAGAGAGATAACCAGGAGAAGAAATCACTAGCCGCAGCCTGAATCCTCCTCTGACCTGCACCACTTCGCTTCATTTCTTTCCTCTTGGTAGGTTTCCAGTGTGGAAAGAGGGGTTGGTTTCTTGAATTTTTGCTAAATGACAAACTCACCTTCATAATTCAGACCAAAAAAATCAACTCTATTACTTTGTAAGGCCCTAAATTTTTCTAAAACACAACTTACCAAAAATATCAGCTACCTTGAACCTCAAATCCCCACGCAGGAGTCTCCTTGGAGGGCGCTCAGCTCCACTCACACGGAAGCGGGAGGACTGTGTCCAGTAAGAACCCGGACCTCTGTCCCCGCCTCAAGGGCAGGAGTTGGGTGCAGCTGGACACAGAGCAGCGAGGCTCTGCCCCCTGTCAAGGGCAGTTTCCTCCCCTGTGTGCTCCTCTTTTTCCCCACCTCTAATCTTGCTGACTCTCCTCCCTGGTTGAACTCAGGCCCTTTGCAATAAGCCCCAACCCCAGGCCCCTCCCTGTGTTTCGATGGTGTCTCTCAGAGTTGCTAAGTTCTTCAGCCTGGGCTCAAACTTGTGATCTTCCTCCCTCCGTCCTCCCAAAGCGCTGGAATGGCTCTTCCGCACCACGCCTAGTGCTGCCTTCTTGATGATGCCTTTTTACACTCACTTCCACTCTGTCGCCCTCTCCCTCTGACATCTTTATTCTTCTCCCAGAGCCACCCCCGTTGGCCTAAAGTCAACAGCTAGGACCACTCCATCCACTGCTCTTCTTTCCCCTCCTATCCTTTCTCAGGAAAAGCCACTCCGCCCAGCCCAAGGCCCTGCCTGTCCGAAGCCCGCTGAGTCTCAGGGGGTAGGAGCCAGAGTAGGTCAGGCATCTCCCTTCCGTCATCTGCTCCGGAGTCCAGCTGCACAGACACTAGGACTGAAAATCTTCCTGCAACATCTCCTTAAACCCCTCGCGTTCTGTGTTATCTCTGCCCACGTGGCAGGTGGGGTCGTGTCTAGAAATAGACCTTCACCTCCCAGAGGGCTCTGAGTCCAATCAGTCACTGGCAAAGCCCTGCCACAGGCGACATCTCATTTAAAACTCCCAACAATCTGGAGCCCACACAGCACTGGGGCATCCTCCCTAGGGCTAGAATCCAGCGAGTGCGGGCGGAGTTGGGAGCCCACCCTGGCTCTTTCTGCAGCTGCACATTCTGCCCTCCTGTGTGCAGGTCTGAGCCTTTCAGTCTGTCCTCAGTTCATCTAGATTATCCTGCAACTCTTCAGGAAACAATTCCCCAGGGCCAGACATTGAGACTCACAATGAAACACAGACAGAAAAGGGAGATGCATGACAGTGGGACTTTCTAGAAACCCAGGTCTCAGGCTGGAAGATTTTAAGGGAGAATATTTGCTTCTCTACCACGGTTAATTCTTTACAGCTGTCTGGTCTGGAAGAAATATCAGAACATACTGAGTTTACCTCCTCCACTGTTAGTGAGAATGTGAACTAGTACTATCATTATCAAAATCAGTAAGGAGGTACTGTGAAAAACCAAGCATAGGAATTTCACTTGACCCTTCTCGGTATCTTCTGGCAAGAGGTGAAGACACCATATTACAGAAATATACATATAACCACGTTTATATCTTCACAACTCATAATAGCTAAATCTTGGAAGCAACACATACGTCCATCAACAGATGAATGAATAAAGAGCATGTGGTATTTACCCACTATCGAATACCACTCTGTCATAAAGAAAGATAAAAGTGAGTCATTTGTAATAAAAAGGGTGCACCTTGAGACCATAATGTTAAGTGAAATAAACTAGACCCACAAGCTTAAATATCACATGGTTTCTTTTATTTGAGAAACCCAGAGTAAAGATAAAGAACAAGTAGAAGACAGACAGTAGGAATTAGGAGGGTAGATCCTTCTCAGAGGGAAAGCAGAGATGGAGGTGGAGGAGGAAGACATAAGGGAGGAAAGAGCACAACTGGGGTGTGATATGTACATGTACCACCCCCACATAAGGACGGAAAATATTATGTACGACATCTATGTACTAATAAATTAAAATTTAAAAATAAAATAACATATTGAGTTCAAGAATAAACCAAGAGTAGACATTTGCCTGTTCACAGTGGGAATAGCAAGGACACAGGAAAATGATTTGTGCCTTAGACCTCAGCAGCTGGGAACAGAGGCCCTGGAAGGCCCAGCACTCTCTCCTGGACGTGACAAGAGTTTAGCAACCCCCATTTAGGGGAGCATGAAAATGCCTAGCACACCCTTGCTGGGTTAGCAGCAGGAAAGGACGAGGCCACAGCAAACATGCAAATAGGCTAGACTTGCCCCCCCCCCCGCCCCCGAACTCCACCTTCCCTCCACTTGAGAAGTATCAGAGTTCTTGAAAGAATACTATCGGGATGATCATGAACTGACTCCATATTATCTTAAATCACAAATAGCAATACTGTAATAGCAACTTGAGATATTTTATAAATAAGATGCACTGGTATGAAAAAATGGTCTCACCAAAAAGAATTGTGAATAAAACTTGATAAGAAAATTTCATATATTCTTTGAGAGTCAGAGTAAAGCCTTGTCAAGAAGAAATTGTATCTATTTTTTAGGGCATTTTCTACTTTTCATGCAAATGCCTGACACAATTTTGTATCTCACTACACATTTTATGAAGTAATTTTGTCCTTTCGCATTTCTGCAAAATAAATCTCTATATTCTTCCCAGTTCAAAGAACCAGTGACTTTTATTCTGTTCAATCACACACACTAACAAACATTTAGCAAACAAACAGTGAATGCTCCTGATGTGCCAGGGGCTGGGTATGTATAATCCCATTGTTTTAAACTGAGTTTATTGATACATATTAAGTATATACTATTTTTACATTCATCATTGAGAATTTGTACCTATACCTGATACATCTTGAACCTTACTTTTTCCCATTTCCCTGTCCTCCTTCTACCCTCTCCACACACTAAAACATACGCTTTGTTTCTATTTTTTTCCTTTTTACCTTCAACTATTTTCTTGCCCTTCTTTGCTTTTCCCCAGCCCTTCCCTAGTTCCCTCCCACTTTGAAGATCTTCTTCCCATTTGATAGTACCTATTCTATATTTGGGATCCCATTTACTTTTTCAGTTTCTCATGCTAGAGAAATAATATGGTATTTATACGCATATATGTCTTATTTATTTCACTATATACTTATGTAACATTCACAGCTCATCATTTGGTAAAGAAGGGAATAAGGTTCAGGGAAGTTAAACTACTTACCTAAAGATAAGCAGCTGGTAAGAACCAAAGCCTGAGCCCTGCCCAGGTAGGTCAGGCAATAAAGTCCCACACCCCGTGGGTCCAGAAAGCACCAGGCACTTGCTGGCATCACGTGTCCTGCCACCTCTGAGCGTTCTCCACTGCCCTACCTCTCTTTAAGAAAACAGCACCAATGGGCCAGGGATTTAGCTCAGTGGTTCCGGTGCCTGTCTTGCAAGTGCAAGGGCCCAATTCAATCCCCGGTAACCACATACAATACTGGAGACTTACGCCCAACAGCAATCAGTACCACATACCACAGTGCCGGGCATGGTGGCTCACGCCTGTCATCCCAGCACTCGGGAGGCAGAGGCAGGAGGATTGCTGTGATGTGAGTTTGAGGCTGAGCTCAGAGCCAGCCTGAACTACATAGCGAGAGCCTATCTCAAAAGAAAAGAAAACAGCACCAAACCAGAACCATCCCCTCCTGGACGCAGGAACTGTCTACACAGGATGGAGCTGGTCTCGGCATGGGGACGGGCCTGTTTCTTCACCAAGCCCACCACACACATCTGCACTGGACACCAGGCTGCAGGGAAGATGCACTGTGGGATGGTATCCCTTGAGGCTGCTCAAAAACAACAGCACAACATCGCTTCCAGTCACTTCTGAGAACGATTTCACAACAGCCTGCCCTACTTCCTGCCTCTTCTTGCCTGCCTCCGCCAGCTCTCCTACCTTTTGACCAGCATCTTGGAACTGCTGTCTAGCACGGGTTTGAGGGTCTCTCTCCCCTTGAAGCCATCTTGGTATACTACTCAATTCTCCAAACATTGTCTACGTCCTGTACCAACGTCCAACCTTCTCTGTGCTGCTGTGTTTTGCAGTTTCCCTTTGTTTCCTTCAGGGACTATTCAATGAAATGCACATACAAAGTTCTACCTTCTGCGGATCATTGAAGTCTAACTGGATGTGTCTGGCTGGGAAAGCAGCATTCCAGGCTGTGTGCAGCTGAAGACTTTATCCCACTTTAGTGAGTGTCTGTGGAGAGCATCCTCTAATACGCTGCCTCGCATCTGGTTCTTCTCTATCTGCCAGATGTTGAGGGAGGGCTGTGCTGCAGAGGTACCTGGCAAAGCCCCAGAACCCTCACCAAATCTATCAAAAGCCTCGTGGTCTCCGCCCCATGGAACCATCCCAGTGGGCCTAAATCCTCCTCAAGCCTCAGGAACACATCTGGGCTCACAGGAACAAGCCAGCCTTTGCAGAAGGCTGAATTTAGTCTTTTATACCTGTGAGTTTCTGCTCTGTAACAACGCTGCCCAATCCAAAGACAGACTGTCTTCATTTCAGTTGTCTGTGTACTCTCACCGGCTGCTCCCGGGCAGGGCATTTTCAGATGCCTGCAACGACAGACTCCTCAAGGGCAACTCAGCAAGCAGACTGGGGCTGCATGTAAGAGGTCCCGTCTTCTCTGGCACCAGTAGAGGGCTGCGATACACTTAGTTTCATTGCTATTCCAGGATGCACATCAGGTAGATAAAGCCAAAAGGAGGGCAGGCCAATGTGTGAAAACTGCATGGTGAAGAATACTCGGGGAGTGCTGGGACTGGAACCTGAGAGCTCAAATGTGCTGGGCAAGTGCTCTACCAGTCAGCTACATCCAGCCCAAGAAACTTCTTACATTTCGCTATGTATTTCAAGTATTATTCCTCTAGACATTTTCCTTTTGATGAAGAAAGTAAAGGTTTGAGACAGAAAGGAAGTGTAAGACTTTGAGGAAAGTACAAAAGCCTCACCCTTGGATCACAGAGCAGGGTTCACAGGCCACACCAGCCATGGTATCAGCACATATGTTCTATAGCCTAAACTATTTGATCACAAACATGTGTGATATTTAGTTCAGCTATGCAACAGGAAATACTGTTTGGAAAATATTAAACCTCAGCATAATCCATGTGCCTTCAAACCTTATCAGGCTTGGCTCCAGCTCCACTGACTGCCCTGGCCCTCCCCTGTGACTATTAATCTTAAAATTTCCAGCACGAATGTCGGTCCTGGTTATCTGTGCAGATTTGTTTCACTATGCATCCAGTTCCCAGATTTCAAAAGAGTGACCAAACTCCAGGCAGACCCAGAGTTAGCTCCTTAAACAGACCTGTCAGCTTCATCCTAGAAACACTTGAGCAAACACAAGCTAAAGTTTCTGATAGCCCAGGGCCACCTGCCCAGATGGCACTGCCCAGATGCACCTGTCTGACAAAAGGTACGGCTGCCTACAGAGTTTACTGTCTCTGCCAACTACAAAGACAGACAGGGTCCCCACCCAGGATCAACGGGAGGGTAGATGCTGACTTGGATAAATGGCAGGCTGCAAACCCAAGCTGGTACCACTCGGACCAGCCTCCCTCCCCCTTTGTGTAACCTTTACCTCCTGACACCACAGAGCCCTTCTCTTCACAGCCCTAAATCCCTTTCCCACAAGTCCAAGGTGAGTCAGTTCTACCCCATTCATTTCCATATTGCAATAGCCATTGCCAATTAAGATCTCCCCTCACGACTTAACGTCCACTCGTGTTTATCTGACAGGAGGATGAACACAGAGGAGCAACCCAGATGGGCTAGTCCTAAGCTGGGGCCTCTACATGAATGAAGACTCTATTGAGCAAGCATCTTGATTTTAAATTTTTCATCTGGATAGTATTTGTTTTGTTCTTGTTTGGGGTTTGTGGTACTAGGGATCAAACCTGGAGCCTATGCATAGTTTCAGTCCTAAAATTGTAGTCCATTACCTCAACATTTTATGGATTATCCACACCAAGTTCCTGACACTGCTGTAGACACTACAGACTCTTGATAAGTAAGCAGGGCCTCTGAACCTATCTCCTCACCTATAGAAGGGTAACATTCATCTTTCCCTCATATTGAACTGCACCATCATGGGTACCCCGTGAGTTTGCGTCTCCTCCTCTCCTCTCCCTCTCTATTTCCCTGCTGTACCTACTCTAGCCTGGAGAACACACACCCTTTCTACTCAGAAGGAACTTAAAGAGCCCAGCTCTGGAGCTGGAGGAGGAAACATCAGGTTAACCTTCTACGAAGCCATTTCTAGAATCATATGTTCATTCTGCTGAATTTACAGACGATATCTTTGCAGAGGTTGGTCAAATACACTGAACAGTGAACGCTGCCGCCAAGTGCCATCCAACCAAAGGCAAGCTCGTAGAAATATCATGATACGTCCTCACGTACCTCACTCACAAGATCCGGCACCACCCAACCCCTGACTCTTCCCCAAAGTCAAAATCACCACAAAAGATGAATGCTTTGAATGCACCGGGGACAAGCAGGCAGCAGTACAGGGCAACTAAAGACACTCACAAAAGAAGCCTCCAGAACTGCTTCCAAAGGTCAGAAGAACAATGGGATAAGTGTGTTAGCAGTGAGGGGGAGTATCTGGGAGGGTTAATAGCAATGTGTCTTTTTCTGTAATAATTTTTTGTTTGTTTGTTTAAACACATACTGTATTTTCCAGTTACATTTCACAAGCCCCTGCCTCTGCCCGGCTCTGAGATCTCAGCTCGAAGCCCTATCTTAATCCCTTGAGTAGGATTCTCCCATGTTATGGGCAGAATATTCCGTCCCACAATATTCACATGTCACAACCCTAATCCCAATGTGACTGCATTTAGAGACGGGTTGGGGGAGGGGAACAGGTACTGAGGGTAGAGCCCTCCTCATGGAGTTAGCGCCCTTACAGGAAGAGGACAGAGAGGGCGCCTGCCATTCCATCCTTTGAAGACACAGGAGAAGTGGGTAGTTTGCAGCCCGGCAGAGGTTCCCACCAGGACCCCACCAATGTCAACACCCTGGCCTCTGTCACCAACGCCTGGAACACAGTATTTCCCGAAACAGACAGAAAGGACAGATATGGAAAAGAGCAAGCCTGAACGGGATGGACTGCGAAAGACCTGGGTAAGAGCTGACGGTATCCTCCCGGCTGACACAAATGTCTTCACAGGCCACTAGCAGGAGGGAGAAAGTCGCGGCTTCCCTTGAGAACCCACAGGGCAGGTGAGCTCCAGAACCCTGTGACCTACACTGGAGACCATGGTCACTTTAACTCTAGACCTTGTAGCTCTTCTGTTTTGAATTTCTTTGCCATGACCTCAAGTTTTTTTCCCTCCTAGGACTGGGATGGAGCCCAGGGCCTTGCACATACCAGGCGAGGACTCCACCATACATTACATTCTGAGTCTTTTTTACTTTGTAGCCCTTTTACATTTATTTTGAGATAGGATCTTGCTATGTCACCCAGGCTGATCTCTTAACTTCTGATCCTTCTGCCTCAGCCTCCTGAGTACCAGCATGGTAGTGTGCACTACTACCCAGGCTGCAGTGGCTTCTGGGACAAGCCGCAGTCTCAAGTACTTTCCCTGGAACACCAGCAGTCTTCACAGGGGACAGAGCTGGAACGACCTCTCTGGCCAAGGCCAGCATGGAAGGGCTTCCTTCTCCAGAGCATCCTTCGCTGTCCCTGTCAGCACTAAGGAATGGAGCCCAAAGGTGGGAGGGGCTGTGGGATGCTGTAAGGTGCCCAGTTGGCACCCTGCCTGTCTCCTCCCACCCCAAAGTATCTCAGCACATAGCCATCTACCCTTCAGAGCACAACTAAAATCTGCACAGCATCTGGAGGTTTCAATAGACTCAGGAAAAGGGAGGACTGTAAGTGACAGATAGGGTGACCAGAAACCTGGGTCCACATTTGTCAACCACAACCCAAGACTGAGCCCCTCTCTGGAAAGGACTTGCTTTCTGCCTTTACCGTTTAGGGGTATCTAGAGTCGCTGGTTGTTCAATCAGGGGTGTCTGGTGCTCCTGACGTCTAGGAAGTAGGGGCCAAGGATGCTCCTAAGATCCTACAATGCACAGGATGCCCCATTGTACAGAGTGATCCAGCCCAAGCTGTGACAGCGCTGACCCTGACCGAGCAAGCCGGCTCTGAGAGGGCCGGGAGCTGTGGGATGCGAGCCTGGCATCCACCCTCCGGGCCTGTCTGTTTTGCAGACAACAGATCAGATGTTGAAGTCTGGCCCAGCTAGAAAAATGGTGTCACCAGAATTGACGCCTGTCTCAAGCCCCACAAATCAGGCCCTTTCCTTTACACCTCACTGTCCCGGCAGAGGTCAGAACAGGACAAAGGGCAAATAAAGGCATCTGTCTGAGAAGTCAGGCGACTTAAACAAAGGAAAAGAGACTTCGGCACTTTGAACAGCAGAGTCCCAGGACCAGGGAGGAAGACGAGCTTGTGTTACACATATTGATTGGTACCTCCGAGTGGAAACATCTAAGAGAAACCCAGACCGATAGAACAAGCAGGGGCTGGAAATTGGGGCTCTGGGGCATGAACACAGAAGAAAAAGGGAAAAGCCACAGGACACCCAAGGTTGGGGCAGGTCCATGTTACAGGAGGAGAGGAAAGGAGAAAGGCACCAAAAAGGCCATCAAACCCAGAGAGAGACCCCCACGGCAGGAAGGGGCTTCTCAAGTCCTGAAGGAACGTGGGGCCAGAGCAGAGGTAGAGACCTAGGGCTTCATGATGAGGTCAGTAGTGACTGGGCCATGACTGAAGCTGGTCTGGAAGCAAAGGGCGACCACGGCTCCCTCATCCCTCGTGGGCACTGCACCCAGAGACGCTGTCCCATGCCCAGACCCGGGGATGTGGCCGTCCTCATAATGGCTATTTCTTCAGAGCCCGCCTGCCACCCCGTCTCAGCACAAAGAGGAGCCCAGGGCTGCCCACTTCCCAGAAAATGCAGCCCACCCCGACCTCCACGAGCACCAAGGCCTGCAGACAAGGCTCGCTTTCAAGGTTGCCCCTGGCATTTGTGTTCTGTGGGTTCCTCCATGGAAAGAGCAAGGACTTGGAGAAAGGGCAAGAGAAATGAGAAAGGGTATTGTCTCCTCAGAGGCCCCAGGGCTGGCAGGGCGCAGCGTGGTGGTGGTAGGTCCTGGATCTGGGGTCTGAGTTCTCTGAGGAAACCACAGAAATGATGTAGGAGGAAGCAGGCTGAGAATGGCTCGATTCAGATCACACTCTGGATACACAAACCTGCTTCTTCCCTCTGCCTACAGGTCTGCTGTCCCTGTGAAGATGAGCAAGTCTTGGGCCGGGGAGTTAGCTCAGTGGTTCCGGCGCCTGTCTTGCAAGCGCAAGGGCCCAGGTTCGATTCCCCGGTAACCACATAACAATACTGGG